>JAQIXJ010004071.1:0-11458 GCA_034700185.1 Phthiracarus laevigatus | reverse complement strand
ACTCACTCACTCACTCACTCACTCACTCACTCACTCACTCATTCATTCATTCATTCAGTCACTCACTTACAAAAAATAATAAAAAATTTTCTAAACTTTTGTTGAAACAAAAAAGTTTTTTCTTTAAAAATTAACTTTATATATATTATTTAGAAATATTTTTTTAAAAGCAAGCGTAATGGTAGAAACAAATATTCGCTATTTTCAAGTGGAAACAAAATAACATAAAACAGATTTAATTTCTTTTTTTAAACTTATTTATTCAAAAAAAGTCGTAAAAATATAATTAATGTTTTTTTTTGTATTTTAATTTATTTCGACTACAATTTGAAAAAAGGTGTTATTCACAGCTGTTATCTTTATGCCAACGACTGAGTTTAAGCTTAATTCTTGAGTACGTTTTTTTAGTTTACTTTCAATTACACTTAACATTCTGTCGACTCTTATTAATATTACTTTAGAGCGCCTTTTATCCGTCGCAAAGCAAGAATATGCGCTCCTCTTATTAATTAATATAAATTTTAATTCAATTAACATAAAGATTAATTAATTTTTACTTAGCATCGAATAATTAAATTCGCACATTATACTTCAAGTACATATACCGTATAACCCGTATATTACACTATCCACCATTAACCAAATATTTCCCAACATAAAATTAATTAATATAAAAGCGTTATAATAAATAAATTTTATAAAAAAAAGTGTTCCAACATCAGTACAGTATGTATACCCAGGCGATTATACCGCCACAACGTAATACAAAAGATGACATTATCATTAAATAAGTTAATACGCTATATCAGGTGGTTTTTAGTAGATATATATACTGCACACACAAAAACACATCAATTTCTTAGTAAGGTTAACTTGCATTAAAATAAATTAATATTCCGGGAAAAAGGTAATCAAAATGTCACAGCCAATATAATAATGTTTATATAGTAAATAAAACGCTTGTATAATCATGATCCTTTGAACTCTTTAAATAATTAAAATAATTTTTTTTGCGTACGAGAAAAACTTTTTTCTGTTGCTAAACTATCACTACAAAAGGTAAACTAATGCTAAAAATAAATGAACCAGATCTGGACACGGTTTGTTGCTTGCCATATGTAAAACTAATTCAAAACTGTAGGAGTGAATGAAAGCTGTCATGCCGTGTACAAAAATCAAAAAAAAATTTTAGAATACCCAAAAAAAGAAAATATATTTTAAAAAGATGCACACCCAATCAGCATTCATCCTTTACGAAATATGAATACATATATTCGCCAAAAGTAACATATACTGTTAACTCGTAAGCTTAATTCTTTTTACTGTTGCAACACTCATTTGCGTACATATTTTGTTAGTGATTTATTATTAAAATTTGGCGATCAGGGGAAAAAGCGTGTATGCATACGTGCGTACGAAAATGCAAATATAAAAGTTTTTCTTTTTTCCAACACACGCATAATAGCATATATGCATAAATACAGTTATGATGGCACATACACGTACATTTGCCGAGTTTGTCACAAGTCACACCACATTGGTAGTTATGAATCAAATTTATAAACATTTTTGTCATTAACATACTGTATTTATGTAACGTAAGTGACTCAATAATTTCTAATTATATTGCTCTAACTACAAATTCATGGTTTAGTAATCTTATTTAAAAAAAGTTTTATTAGTCTGATTAATGATGCCGTTGACATAAAGCATAAATGTTTAAAAATTGACGCATAAACATAACGAAATACGTGTCCATCCACTTATGATAACTCATAGGCATATGTATATAAGTTATACTGGTATTGTTTAAAAATGGAAAACTAGCATAATAAGCATATTCGAAATTTTAATTAGCTGTGCTGCGCATCAAAAAATAAATATATAACAAGTCATTAGAGCTTGAAACTTACAATATTTTTACAAAACTGAAAATAGTTAACAGCATAATAAGAGTGATTGTTAAAGAGTTGACAGCAGCAAAAACATAACGGCTTATTTAACGTAATCATAAAAGCTCTCCATTTCCATGCGAATAAATCGTATTTAGGAAAATGGTTCAAACTGTGAGCTGTTGTAGCTTCTAATTGGAGCTGTCGGATGGTGTCCGACGTAAATACTAATTTTCTGGGTGCCATACGCCCAATAAAACTCTTTTAAAGTGTTGCTGGTTAAATATAGTTCATCGTATTTTACGTTTAAAAATATAAATGAATGTCCCAACTAGTAAACTAAGCGGTAATTTAATTTACAGCAAACCACGAAAACAAAACTTTTAACCTCGAAAAAAGGTTGCGCGTGTTATCCATTCACTATAGAATTCCATATAACATTTAATGAATGTAGGCTTAAAACATAAAAAAGTGTACACTTAAATTGAATAACTGTGGCGCAAGTTATAAAGGATCAGCAACTAATAACATTGTTCTCCACTTCGAAGAAGAGAGGCTCTTATTACATATTTTGTTGCCTAGGATTTGCTATGAAATATGTTGTGTGCTGTGTGTGTACACTGGCATTAGATTATCTAATACTTAATAATTATAAAACAGCTACACTTTTAGAGTCTCGGAATAAATTTAAAAAATATTAACGTATTTTATATTATTTATGCTGCAAACAAAATAAAGAATATTTTGTTTTTGAGTAATAAAGTTTGTAATAAATTGGTTTGTGTGATATTTTTAACATTGTAAATATTTACAGTATATTTATTTATTTTTTAATTCTCAACTAAAATCGAATTTACAAAATGTTATATTATTTGGCAGATAAATGGCAAATAAGAAAGCTTTAGAGTGCGTTAGACGTGAGGTATATTTTCATAATGAAAATCAAAGAATAATTATATTTAGATAGAAACTGGTGTATTATTTATATTCCGGGAATAGCAATAGAATCGAACCAGAATAAAATGTACTTAGAATCGAAATGCAATAAATTTAGATCAGGAATAGGAAGGAATAAAATTTAATTATTTTAAATTTCAATTTTTAAAACGAAATTTTATAATGTTTAAGTACATCGGAAATGGTATGAATAGTATTGAAATAAAAATTTGCGTTAAGAATAGAACCGAAATAGAATACAAATTTAAAATTTCGAGAATAGTATCTGAATAAAACGAAAATAGTAGCACACAAAACGAACAGAATATTCGACAGAACGCTGATAGAAACTTTAAGCGTTAGGAAATTTTTGAGTTTTTTAAAATTATTTTGAAAAAACCTTTTGAATTCCGAGAAAATTTTAAATCAAGTATTTTAAGTAAGCGTTATAATATGTAATTATAAAATCTGCTTCAGTGCGCGTGTTATCTTTTTTGAGAACCCATTATTCCATGCAAAAATTATTCGCATAAAAGTTTGAAAAAATTGCTAATGTACTGTAAACCAGTTTATGGAGAATTTACAATTGTACGTACTGTACAAACTTAATAGCGATGCTCTTAGCGGAATCAATTCTTCAATTCTAAAAGCGCGTTCCGTAGTAATAATTTGGGAAAATAAGAGTAATTTATATCAATTTCAATTAAAGTATATTTTATTAAAGCTTTCCAAAGAACTTTTAGTAAAATTTTCATCATTTTATTTTCCAAAATAAAAATCATTCCTCGAGTTACTAAACATAATGTATTAAATCCTACACATCCTCTTCATCTAAAAAGTTTTTCATCTTCTCTTATTTCAGACTAAATGCGTGATTGAAAACGCTTGTACGTATGCATCAATAAATCAGAAAAAAGGTTTTTATATATTTGTGAAAATGACTAAACATAGTTATTCAATATATACATTTGCGATCGATGTGATAAACACTCGCGAGCGTAAACTTGGGTTCGAAATAGCATTAACATTTATTCGCACGATCTAAACCAAATAAACTACAAAACAATAAATAACCATAGATTACAATTATTGGATGAATAGTCAACTATAAGCTTAGCGTTAGATAATCCTAGCTTAACAACAAAAAACGCAATTAAAATTTTTATTACAAATTGCAAACTAAAGAGGTGTTCGAATGGTTTGAAGTTTGTTTGATAGGAAATTACGTGTTCACTTATTTTAAGACGAAAATCATGTAATGAATCTTTTTTTGTTGATTATACATATGTAAATATTGTAATTACAGAAAGTAACGAAAAGTTTATTATGTAAAAGAAGAAAATGCAACTAAAATAATATTAAGCATTACTACCGTATTGTATACAAGTGTATACGGTATATATATGTACTGTAAGGACATATAACTACAGTATAATAGTAGTATAAAACAACGATTCTTTTAGAAGTTTCTGGTAATTAATGATAAAGATGAGATTTGTAAAGTACAATTTCATTTTTAAGGTTTACATAATTGTTTTCATTGGGAAACAATAACTTATAATGCACTTATTTTACCTGAACAAAAGACTAAAATGTAGGATTTGAGCATTACATTTGGAATTACAGCACAATATTATCTTAAAAACAAATTATTTAAAAAAAGTTTCTCAAAAATTTAATTTTCTAACAAATTTTTTGATTTTGAAACCCCAAATACTCTCTCTCTCTCTCTCTCTCTCTCTCTCCTCTCTCTCTCTCTCTCTCTCTCTCTCTCTCTCTCTATCTCTCTCTCAAATGAATGAAATTTTAACTCAATTTATTTTACCTTAACTCAAATAACTGTATATTATGATATCAATTACATTATGTAATATGTTAGAACATTGTGTAATTGCGAGTTTCAATTTCTGTGAATTTATATATTATATATTTTCTTATTAAGCATAAAATTACAAACATAAATATTTGCTCAGTTTTCAGTAAAAACTATACGATAACAAAAAAGTGTTCATACCTCACTTTGTACATTAGGCGATGGCAAACTCATATATCCTTGCGGTACTGCTTTGCTGTCATTGTTGACGCTCAGACCTGAAAAACAATATAAATTATTTTATATTAAATAAACAAACAGTGTTATAAAATAAATTTTATGCGTTAAGAATAACATAGTTTTAATGTTCACAAACTTGGATCATAATTTATTAGCGTTTGACTTAGGAATTGATAAAATTAAAATTAAGGCTCAAAAAGTTTTAAATAATTATTTTAGTTTTAACATTTCGTTTATTAAATTCAACTCCCATATAAACAATTCTAGAAAATTTAAGACAAAGATTTCAAATATATCACAGGAATATCGATTATGGGAAAATGTTCGTCTATGTCTTGACTCGGTTTCACGATCTCATTTAATATGTTTATGCCATTGTTAATTAAAGCTTACAAGTTTTGTTAGTAACTTTCGAAGAAATTTCAACATAAGCTCATGAGCTTTACATAAAAACAAGTGTTTGCAGATTTCTAGAAATAATAGCATTTAACCTGTTATAAATATCATTTAAATATTTAAATGGTATGACGAATTGTTAATCGAATTCACGAAAATGTTTGTCGTAATCCAATCATCCAATCATGTCCGATGTTTATAATTTTGATGGTTGAATTAACATTAGAGATAGTACTATAAAGTGCCATTAACAAGAAACAAAATAGACAAATAGACAGATAGTGGATCTGACATCGTGTATAGAAGTTAGCGAGCAGTAAGAAATAGTAAAAAAATCTTAGCGCTTAATTTAGTAATAGCAGCACATAATTGAACCATCAAAATCATATTTGAGGAGATAAGTACTGCCATGAAATGCACTTATAAAAGATTCGTACAACAAGTTCAGCATAACAGCTGCACAAAGTTTGTGTCCAACAAATTATCAAAAAAAGATAATAAAATTTTTTATCGATTTTAGTGGCGAATATCACTGCGACTGATGACAAAATGATGACAAAATGAGAGTTCATTCACAATGAAGAATCATTTCCTTTCTTTATGGGCACAAAGAAAAAGAATTAGGAAAAAAAGGCGCCACACTTTTAGCATCCGATATCGGAAAAACAAGAGGAAATCTTAAATCGTTTTCAAGTATTTTATATACACTGGTTGCGATACTACACGTTAAATGTAAGATAAAAATAAACCAACAAAATTCTGCCAATAGGAAACTCGATTGGAAAAGTGAAAGAAGGGTTTTAAAAAACTCAAACTCGCTTAATATCAAAGTATAATTAACCCCCGTTTAAAAATAATTGCACTCCATTTGAGACAAAATTATTACAATGATATTCAATGGTTTTACAATCTAGGCTTACAATTTGATACTATCGGTTATTAAGTTTTTAATAAAAAGAAACGCTACGGTAAACTTCTATTATCTATTCTTAGCTCGCAATATAAATATTTAAATATATGTTGCGTTTTTATTGTAATAATACCAAAAATATACAGCGGATTTTATTTCCTAAGGAGAGCATAAAATTTACGTTTATTATGCAATAAAAAGTTCAGACTAAACTACTCGAAACCATTGAGATAACGGGGGAGAACGCAACTCAATGTTCCTTTCGTACATTATGTCGAAACGATTTTTCATTAAACTATTTGAAAAATTTCTGTTATCATGAATTTTTGAATTAATTTTTGAACGAATACAGTATATATATCGCGCCTCGGTTTTTAATCTAAAGCAACATCAAGTTCAATAATTGAGTTACAACACTATTTACACATTTTTTTATTTAATTTAAAATAACTAAACTCATAAATCATGAATAATGACCTTAAAAAGTTTTTTCTTTGCATAAACCACGCAAATCACCAAAAGTTTCGATGCTAAAAGTAAAATTCAAATCAATCATTTTCGTTACACTTTGGAGAAATCTAAATATCAATTTTCGTACGCATTTATACTAATTGAATCGCAAACGTTTCATTAGCGAAATAACGAGTCTATTATGGCATATGCTTTAGTACGTATTTCCTAATAGAAAATAAAGTTTTTTTTTCCTATGAATCCGTTTATTTGGTCGAACGCTTGATTTCTTATTATAGCTTTAATACACAGTATAACCAAATATACGATACATCTAATGGGGAAAAGGTTTGCAATTATAGATAGCATTGAATTTGTAAAAAATAACTCATGAACTAAGATTTATGATTAGAAAAACTTTTTGACATAAATATGGAAATATAAATGAACAGAAGAAAAATCGATACACTGAGCAAATTTTAAAATATTCTTTCCGATAAGAGGTTTCATTTCGAGATTTAAATTGAAACCCCTATTCATTCTTAATAACTTTTTAATGTACATCACAGTATCTCCAAAAATAGACATTTAATACCCTTAAAATAAAAATCGATAATCATTTCTTTGTTTTCCGGAACGTTGTATATGAAATAATGATTGAAAAATTGTAATTTACGCCTACAAAGATATTTCACAAATTGAACACGCATTCCGCAAAGCAAGCACTCTATTCTCATCTTTTAAACAATTAAACATTTATTGAATGGTGAAGTGCAGATGGAGAGAACATAATTGCCTAAAACTCATATATCATATATCTATCGCTGTGCGCGTATATTGCGGTAAACATATGCTAATTTCCAAAAGTAATTTTAACAGTAAATCACAAATTCATGATTAACTTTGCTCAGATTATTGTAGAATATAACGGGGAAAAAATGTTTCTCTACATTACTGTGGCTAATAATTAATTAACATAAGAGAAGTTGTTCTCAATATCTATTTTGAAGATATTTGGGTAACTGTTCCAAAATAAATATTTACATTGGGTTTCACGGATTACGCGAACAAAATGCATATGATCTTTTCCATAACGTAAAAACCATATTTTAAATGTGATTTAGCTTTTCTAATATAATAACTTAATGTGTTTGAAGTGTGTGTGTGTGTGAGAGAGAGTGTCGGCCAATACTTTATGTACATTCGAAGCCACAAACTAAATCAATAAATATTTATTTATTGTGCGAAATAATAAACAATAAAAAAATTGATTAATATTTTATGAGACATTCAAAATAAATGACAATAGACCAGGATATTATATATGATTTAGTCACTGATAACAAAAAATAAAATTTTACTTATATGAAAATGTCATTATAAAAAGAAATATATTATAAATAATATATTCAAACAGCATTTTTGCGGAACCAGTCCTATCAACCATTCAATAAAAAAAATAAGTATTTGTGCATATCATTAATCTAAGAAAAACTAATTATTCTTATTTTTTCTTAATTGAAATAACTTTCGAGAGCAGACATTAAGCAAGAATAAAAGTGAGACAGTAATGATAAACCGTCGACAGCTTTAATTATTAATGCGATTTAATGCTTAATTGCTGGAAATTTATTTTTTCCATAAAACAGAAATTTTAATGAGTTATTAATTTAGCTCATAAGTATTTCGTATAGAAACGCTTATCTTCTTTAAAACAAAAAAACGTTAAAAACTAAATAAAAACGCAAGACATTATTATCATTTTTACAGTACTTCATACTAACGACTACGTCTAGAATCTACAGAATAAGTGTATTATGTAAATAAATTGAATTCAAGACACCAAAGCGCAGCTACAGCGCTGTAATCTGTAATTATTTTCGTTGAGTCAAAAAACATTATATGATTCTTCACATACGGTCGAATTAAAAAAATTGGAGCGAACAAAAAAAGGAGAATAAAGAATAGAGAATAGATAAAAGAAAAGCTCGTGATAAGAGTTAGCATCAGTTATGCATAAAACTATATATAAAACTAAACGCAACACACTTTTGGAGAAAAATCGTTTTAATCAAAACATTTGTTCTGTATTAGAGTACATGTTTGCATAAAATGAGTCTTCAGTACAACGCATAAAAAAATGTCATCTTAACTTTATAAGTTTTTGAATTGAAAAGAGAGTGAGAGAAAGAATGAATAAACGAATTCGCACCACAATTAGATATAGGGTTTTTGTAATTTGACTAAATAAACAGAACGCTTAACAATAACGGCGAAGATTGAAAAGCTTGTACAGTCAGCCGTAAATTCTTGTGTGTTTACTGTGAAGGTATCGCAAGCACACCAATCCAATAACACGACAAATATTATTATTATTATTATAAACATATATAAAAGATAAAAATGTTGAATAGAATGTTTTCCTAACGTCATACGCAGAATATTTCTTTACTTGTTAGCGTTCAACGCACACATCGATGGTGTACTTGTTTTACGCAACATATTCCGTTATATCCGTATAGTCTACGGTATAACCGTTATATCACATCCACCATAATATTATAAATATATTAGAGTATCAGCTTTAAAATCAATTACTTTCAATTATTTAGCCAAAAGTTTTGAGCGCAAACAAATTTTTTTTTCGATTATGAATAATTTGCATAATAATGACGAAAGAATGTAAAAATTTTTAGCTAATTTATTTTTCGATTAATTTTAGTTTTTTTTTATGTTAGAATACTATATTGTCATTATACTATATTATACTTTATTTTTCGTGATTACATTTGACAAACCAATTATTCTTATTTTTTTCCGAATTGAAATAACTTCCGAAATCAGACATTGAACGAGAATAAACTGAAGCAGTAATGATAAACAATGATTTATCAGTTCTCGATCGTGTATTTGTGACTAATTGTGACTAATTATTAACAGAGGAAAGCCTTATTTGGTGCAGGATTTTAGTATAATTGCATTCTACAAAAATAGTTTTAAATAATAGAAAACAAATCCAATCCTACCTCCAGATGTTGGTATATTAAGCAGTAATGGTTTTTCAAAAAAGTCTTTTGATTCGGAAGCTGCAGCACGTAATGAAAGATCCAAAAGCCTGTGATCAATAAATTTGATTGAATAGAGACAAAAATGCATTAAGCTATAGACTTTTATTTACCTGTGCATCGTATCGAATGTGAACACTTCAACCACTGGTTTTTCATGTTTTATTGGACTCTATAATTCAGCGAAGATTTTAAAATGAAATAAAAAGTTCTGATTATTCTACAGAGCTATATACGATTGAAAAACAATTTTTTTAAAAAGTTAACATAAATATTGATATTGAAAACATATTGATATTGATGTACTGTGCATGCAATGTTTATTGTAATAAGCTTTAGTTTAGTATTTTCTAGTATACGTTGTATTTACTAAACTCATAAGAATGTTTGCTTTTCAAGATTATTTAGTCTCGAGGGCTACTGAATTAAATGAATTAATTATTATGGTATTTGCATGGATTTTGTTATAAGAATAATAACCGTTAAAAAATCTATATTAACAGGAATTTAATGCAAGCATGGTCTCCCAGATTTTTTCTGGAATTTTCAAAATTCGACGAAGTTAAGCTACATTTTTTTGGCTTCCATATCAAATATTTCCGAATATTTTTCTTGGGAAGCTTATAGCCCGTTCTTTTCAAAGTTCATATTTTTGATAATTTTCCCCCTTTAACAAAAAAATAAATTTTAAATCTTTCCATATTAAATTTTTAAATTAAATTTTTGGAGGGTATGTATTCCCAAGACCTCAGAAGCGCATTAAATAGCATATACCGAATACAAGTACAGTATATATAACGAATACCAAGAATGATTGTATTGTTGGATTATTTGTATCATATTATAAAAGTGCATCAAAGCCTTACTGTTACAGAGTAGTGATTGTAAACTGTATTAAATCGAAATTGTATAGCATTTTTAGGAATTGAAATTCCATATCTTTTTTTGATTAAAAATTAAATGATATAAAACTATTGAAATTTGAAGAAAGTATAGTTTGAGTGTTGAAAGAAATAGAAATCGCAAGTTTTGGAATTGGATAGATTTTTAGATGAAAAATAGCTTACAGTTAATAACAATAAGATAAAATTCTTACTGGTATTGCACGGTATGTTAAACATATATAGTTTAATAACATATGGCTTGAGTTGTATTCAAGATAAATGAATTCTATTTTCTAGTCAGACATATAATTGTAATTGCAATGCCCTTATACCGTATAATCGCGCGCGAGTAAGCAATCTTTTCGATTTAATAAAGAATACCTTACTCGCACGCGCAGTATTATGTGTATTTGTATCATTCACATTAGTTAGTGAATAATGTATATATTTTTTACCTGACTTTCTAGACAGATATATGGATTTGACAATGTCCGTCTGTCCGTCCGTCAGCACTCTTATGTTAATTAAGTGATTTTGATCTTTACTTTAATAAAGGGATTTTACCAACTTCTTATGTTAATAAAGGAATTTTTAGGTCACATAGGCCAAAAAAGGTCCAAAATTACTTCAGTAGGGTCAAAAAATGCCAAAATTGTGTTACAAATCGGGTAAAAATGGGCAAATAATGTGAACTTCATTCACTTCGTTCCCTCGCTCCCATTTAATAACTGAACTTAACTTTACAAAGTCAGATATTATGACCTTATCGATCTTGTTTAATAAGTCAGTTTTATGACGGTTAAAATGACAGATCAACTTGTCAATTTTTCTATAGGCTCTACTCAAATTTATATTTATAATGTTTTATCTGA
>JAQIXJ010004070.1:0-11458 GCA_034700185.1 Phthiracarus laevigatus | reverse complement strand
TACGTGTTTAACTAAAGTTATACAGAATTTGGATTCTTACAGATCGTGGCTGTTGAGGTGGGAAACGAATAATAAGGATAGGAGAGGTGAACAGTTTGTTCATTACAATATTACCGTTTTTTTATTCTAATTAAGATAATTTAACGAATTCTTATGTTAATAATTTTAGTTAATAATATTGGATTTCATATTATACTGAATAATAGTCTTAGCTGTCTTGAAAACTGTCTTAGCAAACTGTGGTATAATTTCAATAAATAATTTGATATAACTAAATAATCATTGAAAAAGTCACTCCCGCCACAGTTTTAGCAATGTCTTATTTATATGGCAAAATATGCTGAAGAACATTAATCGATGGATATAAATAAATACTGTATTAGGAAACTGGGTTAGAATTTCAATAAATAATTTTATATAATTAAGGTAAATCAATGAAAAAATCATTCCCGCCTGTGTTGTGGCAATGTCATAATTATAGATCAATGATTAATTTTAAATTAATTATAAATCACTTGGAGCAAGTGATATGGCGATCATTTCCTAGTGTATGTGCACTGTTCTTATAGGTTCTTATCATTATTGTGGTCTGTCACAAGGAGTATAATAACAAGTTTATATTTAAACTAGCGTCACCTTTACAACAGTTATAATTTTAAGGAAGTGTTATGGGAAGAAGATGGGATAATTTAGTAATGATTATGCACTATTCTTATCGGTCTCCTTTTACGCTTCAGTATATTTAATGCATAGATATAATGATGTTTGTTATGTAACGAGACATTTCAAGCTGTTTATATCTAAATTATAACTGTTATTATAAAACTGACAACATATAGACGGACAGACAACATGGTAAATTCCATAAGCTCGCCCTTTTTTAAAAATGTGAGCTAAAAAATTAATAGTTGTCAAATTAATTGGGGGAAAAATTGAGTTAAAATATTTGAGTTATTTTATTGGTTAATATTCCAAAATAGCTTTGATTTATTCTATAATTTAAATGATTAATCTGATTAAAACTTAGAAAACTCAATAGCAAAAGTAAAAGAAAAGCAAAGTTTAAATTTTTAAAGTTAAACAACACTAGTAGCAACCCATGAAGTTAAGAGCTCTTTATGACTATCGTTTTGTTTAATTCTTTAAACAAAAACTAAAAAATATATTTGTCTGTAAAGAAAATTTATATTGAGTTTTAAAAATGAATCCAAATTTAACGTATAATATTCACCCAATGAAAAAATCCACCCAACATAAATATTTTTGTTCTCTTTACTAGAATTTTCTCATTTCATATAAGTAAAGGGTAAAAATGAAAAGAGGTGTGTTGCTTATTGACAGTCGATTTTTTTACTTATAAAAAATTTAAATTTAAATGCATTTTTAATGATAAATCATATAGTATTGAAATTGAAATGTAATTTAATTGAAATTTAAAAATAAATATTGAATCGAATAATGAATTAAGGTTGAACATAATAAACATATCTCTTATAAAACATTAAGAGAAAATGCTAAATTGAATTTCAATTTTAGTAAATGTACTTATAAAAATCGAAATTGAATAAAAGTTTAAGCTGGATTAATTGAAAAAATGTATTAAGTATTCTTAAACCAATCCTAAATAAATATTAAAGTGATATTAAGTATACAGAAAAATAGAAACAAAAAAGTTATAAATTGTCAACTAAATTGGGTAAAAATTGATTTGAAATATTCGTCATGATTTCAAAATAAAGGATTGAATCTTTAAGTGAATTGTTAAATCTTATAAAAAATATAAATTGCAGTTTTTATTTTAATAGCTTATGTTGGGAACATTTAAAATTTTTAGAATTGATTTAAATTTAGTTTTAACAATTATGTTACCTAATTAATAATCAAAACTTGAAAAAAGATTACATTATATTATTGAAATCAAAAAAATTCAAAAAAATCATAAAAATTCAAAAAAAAATTGAAAAAATTGAAAAAAATATAAAAAATATTGAATAAAATTATAAAAAAGTAATAAAAAAGTCTACAGAGTTACAGACAGACAGACAGATTTCCCAGATCCAATAGCTGATTTTTTATTCAATAAGCGAAATAATTAATTAATTTTTATAAGTTTATTATAAATTTTCAAAAGAAAATTAACAAAAATCAAAGTAGTAATGTGAACGTAAAAGATTATTATTTTTCAATTAAAATAAAAAATTAATTATTTACATCAAATTTTGAGTTTGTAACATCATTATCGTTTCGCCTATATAAATATTATCAAGTTAACATTAAATTTGCTATTATTTAACATTGTGTTTGAATTACTGTTTACTGTTTGAATAATTTTATTAATTTCAACCATTTCTAATCGATTAAATGATCGGTGTATTTTATTCTGTATTTATATTTTACGCTGTATTTTATTGTAACTGTAAACTTTGATCGTAAGCGTTATAGTTATTCTTCAAACTATTATTTTAAACGTATTAAATTTGATTCTAATCAATGATTAATTGTTTAAATTAAGGTATGCTACCAAATAAATTGAAACTGATTTAAATTAATTTGTAATCAATGAAATACAAAAAAGGAACACTGATTTGAAGTTATATTTAAAAATATTGAAGTAAAATTTAAAATAGACATTAGTTGTCACTATTATTTCATAACATGCTTGCTATTTAAGTTATAGTTCGTTTTTAATTTTTAGATATGTATTTAAGTAAATTGAAATTCGTTTTCATTCTTGATTTCAAATATATTTAAATCGTGTTTCAAGTTCTATTTTGACTCCACTTAAACACATGTTTTTTTAAATAAGAAAATTGAAATGCAATTTATATTAACTTAAAATCAAAAATGCAAATAGAAATTGATTTATGATATGATTTTCCAATAATGGAAATGGAAATGCAATTGAATTAAATACTTTTACTAAAATCGAAATGAAAAAGCAGTAGATATTAAAACCTCGTGGGAACAAATTTTTGATAAGAAAACTTTAAAGATAAAATTTCTCGATGTATCCAGAGAACAAGGGACCTAAGGTAACGAAATCAAATATGCTTATTTGCAATGATGGATTCTTATAACCATGTCAGCTAATTTCTTATATTTAGGCGAAAATTACTTAGTTTTTAAAACAATATAACATTATATAAACAATATTATATATATAAAACGTTTTATAATTTACATAACTTAACAAGATTTATACGGTCTTAATATCTGACTTTGCTATAGTAAGATTAAGAATTTTTAAAGTTTTTATTTAATTTTTAACAAATAAGAAATTAACAGAAAAGCTAAAATGTACTCAATAAATAAACGATAAATAAACTGATCGTTGCAGTAGATTCACTGGAGTCGGATTTATTGAAGTTCTTCGACAATTAATGCCATTATAAAAAGAATTTAATAATTCGAAATAATTATTAATAATGTTTACATTTCATAGATGGCGCGCTATTTTAAACTAAACTGTTATGTCATGTTTGCGGCATCTGCCACGTAATCTTGAGGCAAATATTCCTGAAATCGTGGTAGACGCCACTCTAGTTATAGTTTAAGTTTTAACTAGAAAATTTCGCGTATTGTATTGTATTGTACTAGAATAAGCAGTTTAATTAGATTGTTCAGGCCTAAGACTATTACTAAAATTAGCGGAAGATGCCTCTGGATAACAGGTTATATAGAAAATGATCAACAAAACTGGAATATGTCAGTAAAACGTTTGGCATGTGCAACTGAATGTTGTGGCAGCTGCTAATTGAGTCGGGTGTTATAATATACTGATGCCAAAACCATAAGTTGCAACAAAAAACTGCCGCAGACGCCCCTAATTTTGCGGCAGCTACTTTTGTAGTCGTCTTTTAAAACGATGCTGCTCAAACAGCGGAAGATTCTACCTGAATAAGGGTTCTATTCTATGTTACAGCTTACAATCGGCAGATGCCACAAATAACAGCGGTAAGTGCCCATTATAAACGATATTGTGCGCAAATACTATTTCCATTAGTAGTGAAGTCTTTTACTTTTAATACAAATCAATGTAGCGATAAGTAACTCACTAAATCATTACAACTATTTAAGCGTATTTCGATGTTCATAACTCAAGTTATAACGATATTTTTGTTACAAACCTTGCCAATACAAAAATCTAGATTATTTATTAGCGTTTCCAAAGTATTTTTAGGTGAATTTTTTATCAATAAATTTGTTACATTTCCAAATTGAATGTCAAAACACTAGAAATATATAGCATAGTTGGCTGAAGAAAATTCAAATAAAAACTCTCGATAAGACATAGGCGGGTACCAATGGAAATTGTGTTCGAAACTCTGATATTTAGATTGCAAATTGGTGATATTTTTTTGTTTTAATTTTTATTGGTGTCGAATTATCGCCAAACTCGGTCCGTTTTATTAATTTGCGGAACTTGCTTCTTGCTGATTTGAATACATTTTCATCGAAAAAAAGAATCTATTATCTAACTGTTTTATCGCAAATACATTCATTTTTAATAACTCTCTTTGCAACATTAACAAGTCCGCCTTTTACATCAACATTAACGGTTAACATATAAATCGTGCTTACCTTCAGCATAATTGTTAATGGTAAACCCAGTGTTTTTGTACTATAAAGACTTTTAAACGTATTTTTTGAATAGTTTTTTACGTTAACAGTTACGTCGCTTATTCATTTCCTGTACTTCGCTCCTTCTATCAGGATCTTGACGTGCTGTTATATGCACTTTGGTAAACATTTCTTGTTCATCGCGCCTCATATCAGGGTCTTAACGTGCTGTTTTATGCATTTTTGTGTTCCTTTCCTTTTCTTCGCGCTCCTATCAGGGTCCTGAAGAGCTTTTTTTCAGGCACGTGTATTAATAACCTGCTATCTTCTGATGCAACTGAAATTTTTAGCGGAAATTTTAGTACGTTTGTAAATTATTTTTGCCCATAACGAACTCTGATGTTGCCTATTTAACACATTTTGTCATTGTTTTTGTCTCTATCAGTCTAAACATTAATTCGATTTCTATAAAACATTAGCGTCAGATGACAATTAATTTATTAGATATATTTTTAGTTAAATCTAATTTTTGAAGTTTTGGGTTAATCTAGCAGCAAATATCTTCCAAAAAATTCAAATTATGCAAAAATAAATTAAATTAAAGTTAAAAGTTTTGTGGCGCTTACCACTTATTGTTGATCATTTTGATCCAGAAATTTTTTAATTTATTCTTAGATTTGGTTATTTTTGCTGTATATGGCTTATATTTGCTTGTTTTTGGCCTTTTTTGCCATTGTAAGACTGAAAGACAATTTTATAACAACAAATTGCGGAAGATTCCAAGGTAGGTATAATTTTTTTTGGCCGAATATTGCCTATGTTGATACAAATATAGCGATTCATGACAATTTTTCGTAAATTATGACATAACTTTTCCAAATTTTTGACATTATTTTGCTCAATTTTGTCGCGTTTAATGACAAAATTAATAGTTTTGTTCATTTTAATTCTATTTTTTGACCTTTTTGACCCAAAAATACATTTAATAACATAAACAATGGTGTTAAATCCCTTAATTAAAATAAGTAATTGGGTAAATCCCTTTATTAAATTAAGAAATTGGGAAAATTTCTTTATAAGAGTAAAGATCAATTTTTCATTATTAACATAAGAGTGCCGACAGACGCACTTACAGAACACCCAAATCTATATAGCTGATTTTTGCAGTCAGATAAATGAATTAAATAACTATAAAAAATTAATTTTTAAGCTTCTAAAACTTATAGGTGATATTTACTTTTCAAATTTTATTTTTGCTTTTCCTTTACTTTTTTTGCGAGTTTTTAAAATTAGTTTTTCATTTATTAAACCGATTAACTTTTTGAATCGTAGAAAGGAAAATAAGGAAATTAATAATTAGGTAAATCTATTTGGAAATAATATTGGTTTATTAATATTCACGCATCATTTTAAGTTTTACAAATAAAATTTTATATAAAAAAGTGAGCTCTATGTGAATGTGTCGTTCTTGCAATTATAATGTTATTATTTATAATGTCATTTTAACTAAGAATTAACTTCTTTAACATCTTTTATCTTTTAGAAACATTTATACATTATTAATAGATTTAGAGATTACTTACTTCTCTGATTTTTTCATTAAAAATATATATTGAAACAAAGTCAAAATTTTTTGTAGTATACCAACCAAAGATTAAAAGAAAAATTATCAGTACTTAAATTAATTTTTTTAGTGGAAAATCAGCTGAAAAATATCAAAGTTTATACTAAAATAAGTTTTAATATATCTATTTTTAGAACTAAACTATAATTATGAGGCACACTTTTAGTTAAAAATCTTAACAACCAGAAAAAATGCTTTAATATTTAAATAACACCACTCTTGCATTTTCAAATTTTCTTTAACATTTGGCAAATAATAAAATATATTATCGACGAAAAATAAAATCATCGCAATGTATGTGATTTCCCAGTATAATAAATCAAAGCATTTTAGTTTAATCTAGAAATAACATTTGTGTAAAAGTTACAGTTTACACAACTTGATTCTAAAAATTTATAAAAATACTTTTAAATATTAAGTTAAAACATATTATTAATACAAAAGTGCAATTAATTTTAAATAACAGAGAAAATGAAAAGGGTTTGCAAATACTGTGTAGCTAAAGTTAAATTAAATTTTCCTTTTTAAAAAATTCTTTTACTGAAACATTGCTTTTAAATTCTTAACAACAATGGAACTTGTATAGGATCGAGTTATTGAAGAAAAACAAAAATCTTTTATTCTTAATAAGTTAATATTCAAAAAAATAGCTAGCAAGCACACTAACAAAATAATTTTTTTCTAAGTTATCTTAGATTGCATTTTAATTTCAAAATTTATGTCAAATTGAAAATTTGAGATTATATGCCTGTCCGTGTGTATGTAATTACCGGAATAATCCGATTCAAACTTGGAAGTTGCAAATAAAATACATGCTTTTATTATAAGCGTCATTTTGAAAACACAATTAAATTATTTGTTTATGATTAAACTTTAAAAATGTTTACATAAGTTTAACATCTGAAGAATGTATCAAAAGTTTAATGATAAATTTGTAAAACGTCTTCGACCACCGGATCGCTAGGAAACATTAGCCAGAGACAGGAGGCATATAATACCGAAATCGGGTTTGGTTACACAGTATTGAACTGATGACTACTTAATATTAATCTTACAATATACTTTACTTTATTCAACAATCACTGTCTTAATTAATATAAATAACGGTTAAGCTCTTAACGCTTTTAATTACCTAATTTAATTTAAACTTAATTAAGATATTCAGCTGTTTTATTAAAGAAGTTTTATTCAAGTATTAATTAATTATTTAAAATACAATTTTTCTATTTTGATCAAAGAACGACAGATTGCTTAAAAAGCAAAACAACAAGTGAATATGAATTGCATGTTACAACTGATTAATAATCGTTAACTTAAACCTTATATACAAAAAAGGCGACAAAAATTTACTAGTTTAAAACATTAAACTCATTTATGCTAATTTTAGACTTTTGTCAATAACTTATTAATCAAATTTTAAATATCAATCATAAATATTGTTTGGAAAACATATTAATCATTAAACACATGAACATTAAGGGTTAAACCCTTTTGAATTGTGTAATGCGTGCCTCAAATTTATAACTACAATTTGATTAAAAAATACTAAAACCTGGAAATTAATTATATAAAGCTGTAAAATTTTGCTTGATACTCAAATTAAATTAAATAAAAAAATTCAAAATTAAATTTATCATAGTTTAATGAAAATTTTTATTACCTGATATGACCGCCGATTTTTAAAAATTTTTTACATGCCATGTGAATATTACCGGTCGTGACAACCGATTTATATTTTTTATCGTGACCAGTAATGAACATCTCTAGTTATAAGTATACCTTCATTCAATTACCCTGATGTTTTACTAGTCTTATTTTTTAATAAAAATATATTTGAAACAATTGCTAAATTTTATCCAAATTTTCTTTAATAGTTAGCGTATAAAAAAAATTGTATTATCGACAAAAAAACAAAAACATCGCGATCCACGTAATCTACCAGTATAAAAAATTAATGCATTTTAGGAGAAACTAGAAATAACATTTATACCAAAGTTACAGTTTACACAACTTCAATCTAGAAAACTTTAAAAGTAATTTTAAATATTGTTTTAACAAATTAGCAATATAAAAGTACAATTAATTTTAAATAAAATATAAAGGGAAAAGGGTTTTAAAATGTTGCATTGCGAAAATCATTCTCAATTTTCTTTTTTAAAAATTTAATTAACTGAAATAATGCTTTTGAATTCTTAACAACAATTGAACTTATATATTATCGAATTTTTAAAGAAAACCAAAAACGACTTATTCATAATTTGTTAATATTAAAAAAAATAGCTAGCAAGCAATGTTTGTTGGAACAAATAATCATTATTCTCTATCAAAGCTCGAACAGCCGAACAGCCACATGATTGTTCCATTTTTACCAAGGATTACAGTAAAAAAATAAGCTTTGGTCAAAATATTAACAATTAGAAGCGAAAAAAATGTGAAAAATTCAAAGTACCAAAATATTAAACGGAAGAAAAATATTTAGAAATCACGTTATCATACAGACTAAAACTTAGAAAGCACTTTTTGGATTTGTTGTATCGAATTAAAACTTGCGAATAACCAGTATACAACGTATATATTGCGGGTGCAAGCGTTGAAAAATTTTGTTTTATAAATGTCAAATTTCAATCTCTTCTTCGATTTGACAGCTCAAATCCTGGTGCTGTTCCAGATAGTAATAAAGTATTACTCGGAGCACTAATCGGAAAAGCAAGTTTAATTATTGGTTGCATGACTGCCCTCTACATTTTGTTAGCTGTATGCCAATGCATCATGAACTAAAAAAATTGAGTAACAATTTGTGAAATTCTAATTATTCTAAGTTAACGGACGTCATTTGTTAAGTAAAAAATTATGCATTAAAAGTTGTCTCGGAGATTTCGAGTTCTAAAACCTATGGTTTACATCAAAACTTGTATTGAAAGAAGGGACTCTGTATATGGCAGCAAACAATGTAGATATTGATGACGGTATCGTGAATGAATCGAATGGCGTTTTACGGAAAATATAAACAATTTACGTTAAATCAAAATACATTGGATAGAATTTTTCGGCAAGATGGTTTAATAATTAAATATTATTAATTGACTTGGCTTTTGTGACATATATACATTGTTAATAAGATAAACATAACAGAAACCGATTGTCATTGTCCAAAAGCTAAACTAATAACTTTTGCATGTTTTCTGTTAGTTACATTGAAGTTTAACACTTGATTGATTAAATGTTGGAATCACTGTCAAAAATGTAGTGTGAGATAAAGCAAAGTGATTCACCAAGCATTTCTAACTCTGTCATTAACAGGAAAACTGCTACGCCTCCAAAACCTTACCAAACAGTGCTATTAATCTCAAGAGTGTGCGATAACAAACAGAAAATGTCTCCAATGACATCTCCGCAGAAACGCCATAACAAACGCAAAATTGCCGAACCACTTCCAGACTTCTAACGGCAATCAGTCAACTTTTAAACTGTCTAACAAACAACAAATTCTTAAGAAAATGCAAAAAAGAAAAAAAGTTAATTAATTTGTAGAGAGTAATAATATATTGTTTGGCTAAAGATTTTTAATTTTTTTAGATTTAATATATTAAAAAATTTTAAGTTTCTTAACTATCAGATCCAAATATTTGTTAATTTGTTCAAATCGCACAAATCACGAACACAAAGAATGAATATTTAGAACACAAAAATTTAAGCAGATATTTATTTTATATTAGTTGTGATTAAATGTAATCGATTTAATTATTTATTAATATTCTATTCGTATAAAAACATTTATAGTTTTTTATTTACTTTGAAATTAGTACTAGCGCACTTCACGTGATATAAAACAATTTTAACTCTAATTCATAAAAAAACAAGCAATACTCAGTTTATCGTTATAAATTATATATTAACTTTTTAAACTGCTTATAATGTTTTATTTTCAAATATTACTTATTGATAATGTTTTTAAAATTAGCTTGTTGATTATTGTTAAAAACATGAATGAGTGAGTTAGTGAGGAGAGATAGAAAGAAAAAACATAATAACTAGTTAGAAACAGGCTTCGCATGGCGATACCGTTTTTTGCCCGTATAACAATATTATATTTATAAATTAACTGTCATTTTGTTTTATTGTTGTATTTAACAATTTTTTATCGTCTAATGTTATGTAGTAGTTAAAGGTTTAAATTTTTTAGATTGTTAGAAAAAGTTTGTAAAATTAGCTGATTTTACTATTATAGGGGAGCGTGATAGAGAAATGAATATGATTATAATATTTAATAAAGTTTAAGATTAAAATAAACAATATCATAACATGTTTTTCATTCATACAAAAAATTAATATTTCAAGCATTAATTGATGGTCAGTTCACCCAAAATTATAGTTTACAATAAGTTAACATTAATAGTAAAATTGTCTTAAACAAATATTTACAGTTGTTTATTTATAGATTTTTTAAAAAAGTACATAATGCAACATTGATTCACTGTTAATATTGTGATTAGTTTAATTATGATTAAAATCTTTATAAAACCATTTATTATGTTTTAAAATTGATTACATTGATTTGCATGGATAAAATATTTATGTTTAATATTATTTACATTAATATGTTTTCAATAATTTCAATAATCAATGAAATAATTATAGAGAATAAACTTATTATACCAAATTATTAATAATTAAATTTTTCAGAGTGTTATGTAAATTAAATAGTAAAAATGTCCACAATAACTAATAACATTTTATGCAAAACTTAATTATCAGCTATATTGAAATAATTTGAAATTAAAAATTTATAATATTAAAACGTAGTTCGTTTCATTTTGTAAAGCAAAATCAATACATTGTTGTGTTTATTTAAAAAGCTCTGATTTCGAAAGAAAATGTTTGCAGCCAATTTATAACATTATATAAAACATATATGGTAACTTATACAATATAATTAGAGCAATTACAATAATAAGTAAAAAATAAATCAAATAATAATTTTACTACTCGATATCTCCACAAATAAAAGCATTAACGTTTGCTTTCGTATTTAATATCTCTTTATAAAAATTATTTACAGTCATAAACAATGTTTAATTTTTATTTAAAAAACTACGAAATTTTACGGATTATTAAGAATTGATATTCTCATTTCTTATTAATTTTAAAATTCTTTATTCTTTTACAAACAATAATTCAAAATAAATGACAAGAATTGATTCTAAATTAATATACAAACACAGACAGACACAGACAGACACAGACAGACACAGACAGACACAGACAGACACAGAC
>JAQIXJ010004069.1:0-11458 GCA_034700185.1 Phthiracarus laevigatus | reverse complement strand
TTCAAAATCTTGCCTTTATTCGGGAAGATATTTGTTTAATAAGACCGCAAATCGATAGGTTGATAAGGAGTTTATATGATTTATTCGCTTCTTTAGTGAGTGAAGAAGAGGTGAATAAATAAAATATCAATATAATGCTAAACGAGAGAGTGGCATAAATGAAGATTATTCTCACGATAAAATCTAAATTTCCAAACACCAGATTATAGAGCATAAGACATATAACCGATGATTGCAAAAAACACATTTGAAATGTATATATTGCCCAATAATTGCTATTATAATCGCTTATTTCGATATAAATTGATTGCAAACCATTTGTGATAATATTTGCATTTCGCGAAACATCAATATTTTTATGACTATATTTAATTGTTTTATTGATTTGTTTCAATTTAAGCTTTAAATAATAACATATTATGTAGAAATAAACTAATTGCCAGCACATAATCGATAATATATATACAACACCGGCAGCAAACATAAAACTCCAAGGAATGGCAAAAAATAACAATTGGATAGCAGTGCAGAAGCACATCATAGATTCCAATGAAACTGTAAATGAAATAATGGGAGAAATAATATTTAATATGATTCGCAGAATATTAAAGATCGATCGAGACCTTCTTAATAATTTATAAATATCCGATTTGTCGGTTAGATTAATAGATTTAGGGGAAATTAAGCCCGACATCATATGAAAAACTTTCAAATAGGAAGGTTTAATATCGCACGTGTAATGTCAATAATGTATTGCTTGCGAGATGATAACTAACGATAATAAGTGCAACAACATTATGTCGTAGTGATATCTGATTTTTAGGAAATGCGAAAAATCTCCAATCAGTATAATGGCGTTGACATTATCATCGCCTATGTTTAACGAAACCACGTAACGAATAAATAGCGCAAACAAGTTTAATGTAACCGCAAGTGGATTGAAAAATATACTTCGTTTTACTGCTCCAAACTTATACTGCGATAAACCAATCGCATATAAGTGGGCTCCAGATGAATAAAGTGCAATATTTTCAGGCAAATGTTTTTCCGCATCAAAGTGCACATAATATTCATCTTCCATTTTTATAAACTATTTTTAAGATTTAATCAATTGTTAACTTAATTAAAAGAATCATTAAATATAACATCAAAGTAATACACAAACACAGTGTAAGCATTAATGTTTCATCGATCGTATCATAAATTGCTTTTATGCTTTTCTATCAATGCTAATGAATTTTAGTGGATTGCGTAAAGTTAATTAAAACATAATGATGTGATGTATTGATTTTAATTCAAAATTAGGTTTTGTTATCAAAATTTTAATTATTTTTATTGCACGCAAACTTAAAACGCGTATTATCCCAGCAATAATATTGTTACTAGCGACTCAATAATGCCTTATCTTTCCAAAAACGGTGCAACAATGAATCATGATTTGTGGAATGAGTGTTTATGCATAAAATCTATCCTAATCTGTGGAGCTAAGGTAAATCGTTATTCATTATAGACAAAGTAGAAATAATTATTTCATTATATATTAGAACTGGGAAATGGTAATCACCATTAAATTGGGATTCTAATCGATGAAATGGTTCTGTTAATGCCAATTATTTTTAATGTAAATTTCTAATAATTCACATTAGAAAGAAAGTATTTAATTAGTTTTTCAATAGAAGTAATAAAATAAAATAAAATAAAGCAAGTCTTTAGTTTGTGAATTAATGGTTTTTTAATTAATAATAAAAAAATAAAACAAATTATTATTATATTTTCCACGACAATAATATTCGTGTGTTCTGTTATTAAAAAAGGTTAAAAACAATTGAACAAAAACAATAAAAATTAACTAGTATTACTAACACGCTTCGCGGGAATACGATTTTTTAACCGTATAATATTTTAGAATGTTTGCATACATTACCAATTATTTAAATTGATTATTGCTTACTATTTTCTAGTTTAAACATAAACACATTACATGTGCATTACTGCATTTCATCACTTAGAGATGAAAATTTTAGTGAAATTTTGAAATTGGGTGAAACTTTCAGTGAACCTTTCAATATTTCATTGAAATTTTCGTGAAATTAAAAAAAATTATAAAGTTAAAAATTAACTTATTATTGCAAAATGATCAAATGCTGTTTTCTTTAGAAGTTTGTATTGGTTTTAAAAGCTAAAATCAATCATAATTCTAAGAAAAAAATCAATTATTAAAAAAATATTATTTGTGACTGTTTTAATAAGGCTAAATTTGGTAAAACCCCCCGAAAATGTTAATATGAGTATAGATGGCGTTGTGTAAAATTTCAATTTTATTGTAAGTTTCAATGCCCAAGTGAAAATTTCAGCGTGAAAGTTTCGCAAGATTTCAATATTAACATCTCTAATTACACTGCATATACTGAGTGTTGTATAAAGTTTAAGCTATAATCTGTTGTTTCAATGCGTTGTAATCATTAACGATTAAGGCTAAAGGGATTGTTATGATGAGCTATACTCGAAATATCGTTATTTGAGTTTTACTACGACTAATTGGTTATTGAGTTTAATCGCAATTTTTTAGCTCACTTTGTATAGACAAAGGCGAGCTTATGCATTTGAGTTTGTCCGTCCGTCTGTCACTCCTCGTGTCCGCAATAGCTAGACCATTGACTTAAACACGTATTTAATAAAAGTTTTAATTTAACACCTATTTATTATTTTTAAGTTTAACTTATTAGCTTTGTATTGAATATTAAAATAATACCGTGAAAAGTGAGTTCCTTATGAATGTGTCGTTCTTGTTTACAATCGTCATTTACCCTAAATAACTTCATAACCATTATGTTAACTCTCACTTATATCACAAAAAGTTGCTAAACAATTAGTAAAAAACATTAGCAATTATATCTAAAATAATGAATATCGCAATAAAGCTGTATCTGTTTGTTCAATTCATTATTATTAGATCTTATAAAACTACAATATGATTATAAATATATTGAGATAACATTAATAACAACCATTAAATTAGTAAAAATTTGCATAAATAATAAACATAAATGAAGAGTGCATCCATTTATTACTATTATTGAGAATCTCTGTAGTGATAATTTGGTTGAACGCAATATATTACAGTGTATGCTCGAACAGAATTGAATGTGTTGTACTCTTACATATGTTATAAATTTATAGTTATAATGCTCACAGTTTATGGTTTAAATTAATGACTATATTCGAACGGTTTTATAGAAAACAATTTTTATAATGTTAGACCATCATCTCAATAAATCTGAACTATACATAATATTAAAGTGGACGCAATGTAACTATTAATGAGACAATATTAATAGTTCAATATGGCATGGTTTTACAATTACAGTGATTTCAGTTTAATTTTGATTTCATTTTAGTTTAATAATTGCGTGTTAACTTCAGACCGCAATCTATTAGGAATAAGCGATGCACTGATGTTTCGGGCGTGTGGTACTAGCGCACGTGATTTGCCACCAAAACGTCTCGAAAATTAAGCGTGGATTTTTTTATTTGGACATTGATATTTATGGCATGCATTGCTGTCGTGATCCGTTTTGTTTCTATATGATCGAACAGAATTATAAATTTTATTAGTCTTTTGAAAACTCGGTAATTTATTCTAAGATGTATTGTTCTGTTGTACGTCATACACGCAGTTTACGCATACCAATAATAACAACATATTATTTAACTGCTATTTTAAAAACAATTAATCGTTTCCTTTTTGATAATAGTTTGTATATAACGATTGAATTAAGTGCATAAACTAAGTTTAGATTTAGATCTCTAACTCACATAAAGTTTTGTTAGAATATAATGTCCATAAGCGACACACATATTTTCATAAATAATTCAATTTGAGCAAAAGTCTCAATTCATATATTTTACTTCAGTTTTATTTGTTCACTTTAAATCGATTTGATTTATTTATAGCAAATAAAGTTAAGTTGTTAACATATTAAATTTCGATCAGTGTAATAGTTTTGTCGTCAGTAAATTTTCGGCGATTGGTTACACTCGAGCGATAGCAGTCATTCAACACTACGAATATTTCGGTGGTGAGTATTATTTGCGAGTCAGAAACGCGTGTCATAACTTATCACTCGAACCTCATTTCTATAAAGCCCATCGGTTCATACATAGATGTAATTTAATTTTCGACCACAAAAACATTTGGCGAGTTATCTCAAGTTCGTCGCGAGAGTTGAATAAATTTATAAGCGCTTACTTTAAATTGAAAAAATAATTTATGCAGCTATTCATTCGATGAGAGAAGTTTTTGTTCGCTAAGTTATCAGCTAAACTTTACGAATACTGTAAGACATAGTTTTAGAAATACTAATTTAATTGAATGATGGTTTAATAATGGCGATTGTTGTGCCATTAAGAAAAAAATCAAATACTCATGAGAATAAATCTACAGATGTATATTTTGAAAATACAAATGCATTAAAATTTTATAAAAAACTTGAAATTCTAAAAATATAGGAAACTTGCACTAAAAATTACAGAGAAATTAGTTTGATTCAATACCTGAAACATTTAGTAAGTAGAGTCAAGGTTAACGTTCAAACTATAACTGAATTAAACATATAGAAACGTAAACGTAAACTATAAATCTAAGTTTGTAACTTTATTAATTATTATAAAAACTTTATGTTCATAAGTTATGAAAACTTTTAGTATAACTAATAAATTACAAGAAGTTAGAACAATACGATAAAATAATTTCTGTGCAAAAAATCGGTATTGTATATTATCGATTCATATTATGCAAAAGTAAAAAATAAAAAGTAACGTAATAAGTATAAATAGGAATTATTAATTAAATGTTATTTCACAAAAAACCTTCTTTGGGTCTAACTTGTTCGCCCATTTTCCGTTAGTTGCACCGGTCTGAAATGTAATAAAAACAAAGCCATTGCTATTTGGGAAACCAGGATACCAATTTGTAAACTTAAATTCATTTCCACTGTTCAACCATTTAAATTTTCCCGATTCGAGATAACCCCCCAACCAATATTCAGCGCAAACATTGCAATGATTGGTTAATTCAATTTGATTGATTTGATTCAAATAAGTCACAACAATTTTTTGCTTTTCTTCTGTCTCGATGTCAACGAGTGTTGCGTTGTAATGATGGCATAAATCTAAAGCGTCTGATCGTGAAAACCTTGATTTTGTATTATTTATATAAATAAGTGCTTTTCGAGAATTATTTTCCTCGAAAATCTTGATTTGCGTAAAATTGAACAAATAATTTAATGCATTACTCAACTGTTGATTAGTATTCATTAATTGCTTTGATGTGTTGTCCAATTTAAGAATTAATTGCTGATTTGAGTCTATAGTATTCATTAAACGGTTTGTTGTATTATCCAATTTAATGTTTAACTGTTGAATCGAGTCTTCCATCTGTTTTCGCGATTTTATAAAAATATCTTGCAATTGTGATGTTGTAATTGAAGGCATTTTTTGACACAATGCTAGATTTTTTTTCACACACGAAATATCTGTCCATTTTCCTATTAATGAATCGTCGGAATCGATTTGAACGCAATAATCTGAGTTATTTTTAGGATGTCCTTTCGCCCAATTTGTATAATTTGCTTCTAATTCGTTAACCCATTTATATTTACTGTTAATATATTTCAAACCTGTCCAAACATTTTCAATAATTTTAATTGTTGTGAACAAATAGGTTTCAATGAAATGCTGCTCTTCTAATGAAGATATAATGATTAAACTTGAATTGTGTTGAACGCATGTAATTAATGCTTCGTCAAAACTTTGTACGGTTTCGAATATTTTAATACATTTCTCGTCTTTATAAGTCTGCCAATCACCGTACACGGAGTCAGCAGAAAAATATTTTGCTGAAATAAATTGTTTAAAAAAATAAATTTTAATATCTTAGTATAAATTAATGGATTTTTATAATACCGAAACTGGTTAAGGTAATTAATAGAATAATTAATTGAATCATTATTAGCTGATAAAACTAATTGAAATGAGTTGTTATGCGTTTTCTTATTTATAGGTGTGTAAAAAGGATTTCTAGATTAAAAAATTAAAGTGTAATTTTAAGGATAATCGATAAAATCGCTAAACAGTAGAGAATCAAAATAAAAGCATTTATAATATGCAAAAATAGTGCAATAAATAGTAACAATAAATGGCTAAAGTAGAACATAATAATAGCATTTATATTTTATTTAAAATTACTTTAAGGTATAATGTATTTTCAATTTTGTAAATTAGTTTATTTTATAATGAAAGATAAAAAATTATTTTGAAAAATAAGTTATTATGAATTTTTGATGGTATTTAAGAAATTTCAGAGATCGGGTAACAAAAACTGATTAGATTTAAACTATAATTTTTCGATTTCCGGAAAAAATAGCATTTATAGCTTTTATAACATTTATCATCAAAATTAACAGTTAATAGCATTTATTAATGGAACTAAAACGACTCCAAACTATGTGATTCGATCACATATAACAATTAAATGCTTATAATTTATGAAATAAAAATTATATAGATGCTATTATTTTGACTCTACTAATCAGTAAAATTAGTACTTCAATTGAGTCCAATTATAGATAGTTATGAATTTCTTAAGAGTTCAGTTTGACATTTAAAATGCACTTCAAATAAAACCACTTCATACTAAAAAATAATAATCTTTGGTCTCATAATTTTAACGCCCGTAATTTAACAAAGGTTTTCCCATATTTGGATACAAAAAATAAGACTTTCACGATTTATCTTAATTTAATCCCAAAAATTTTCTATTTAGTCTACAGTTTTATCGAGTGGTAATTTAAAAGCTTTTAATTAAATATTAAAACATGTATTTACTTCAACAAAATTTTTCATTTTTTTTTATCAAATTATATCGATCTATTTATAATGCATTTCACTGCCTTTTTCTGCGTTTGATGTATCATAGCACAAATAACACTAATTCTTAAATTCAGTTTAGCCGGAAGATAAAATTATTACGACCACTTATTGTCCATTTTTTGGTTCGATCATTACTTTTATTTGCATCGGAAATTTTCAAACCAAATGCCTAATTTAATGCACCCAAATGTAATATTTTACTTTTGTGTTTTTTAAGTATGAGCCATTCTTTATAACAAATTTATGGTGAATCAGATTATAAAACACTCCGATAAGTTTACATACATGATTTGGTGGTAATGTTACAATAACAATAGACTATATAAAAACTTTTAAGTAAAGTTTTAGCTAATAGATGGAGAATGAGGCACCAAATTTTGATTCCTGCAATCAAGTTTGTTTTAAAGTTTTCATTTACAGTACATAATAAACTGAATATTAATAAATGAATTGGAATTACAGGTTTACTGATTGATTCCCTATAATTTATTTACTATTTCTACAAATTTTAAGATCCCATTTGCATCGATGAGACTGACGAACAAAAAATAAAGGAATCTAAAGTAATTCTTTATGCGTACCGTTTTTGAGCGAAGGAATAGTTTGTTTTAATTGCGTTAATTGAATTCTTCTTATTGTCAAAATTAATAGTATAGCTTGTAATTAGTTTAGACAACACAATATAGAAAATAAAATATTTCTATTTTATTATAACTTTATCTGTTACGATAATTTTTTGATTTTTGGCGCTAACCCTGCTTTGTCAGTTCAAACAACAAAGACCGGTTTAGGCTAATCAGTAGTTGATCTGATTTTAAAAAACGTATTGCGATATAAAATCAAATGAACTTTAATTTTTAAAAATAAATTTCTTTGTAATAATTCTCACTATTAAACAAATAAACATGAGACAAGTTTTTTAAAGATAATTTATTTGAAAGAAAAATCTTGAATAGAATATTGCAAAAAAATAATAACTCATTAAATCATTTTTATGGTATTTTGCAAAACGCAACGAATAAATGAAATTTCCTCTAATGTTTCCATTTATTATGGGCATCCGAATATGCCACTAGCAATGCAGGAATTAAAATCAGCTGAAAGAGTTGTCGTGGTAGAACTCGGAGCAGCAAGAAATGGAGGAGCAAAATCCAGCGTTGCGTTGCCACTGCATGTTATTGTGGGCAACACTAATAACTGAAGAATAGTGATGGTAGCAGTTCCAGTGAGCTGTGAAGTGCCATTTGCGCTAAAACATTGATTTATTAGATCAAGAAACACGAAATCAAGGTTTACGCGATGATTTCTATATTTTCCGGATACAACTGTTCCTAAACCCAGTGTTGTCAAAGAACCTATTACAGTGAAATTAGAAATTTTCAGACATGATTATAAACTTTCAACGTGTTTTCTACTTACCCAACTGAGCATTGATAGTTAAATCAACTGAAAGCACAGAAGTGGAGCCACCGCTCCAAACCACGTTATACGGCACACTAGAAACCTGTACATTTAGCTGAGTGCAACTTCTGTTATTACTTTGTGCCACTGCATTATCGATTGAAGCGGTTGTGCTGCTACAAAACAATGAACCACTTGTTGTTGCTGTCATTCAGTGATTGTCCGATTAGACATGAAATTTTTAATTGATTATATAAGTAAGCTCTGAGTTACTTCTACTTACCGAAGCAGCAAAACAGTATTCCAACGGAAGAAAGCAACAAAATGTTAACCCTTAAACCAAAAATACTTTACTATATTATATTATATTATACGAGTTTATTAAAAAATTCATAAAAATAAAATTTATGATACGAATGTATTAAATAAGTACTTAAATATATTATAACTTACATGATATTCAAATATTGTTAAATTAATAAAATAGATTGTATGATAGTATCTTTTATTAAACTTTAATATAACAAAATTAAGTCCAACTTCAGCTTATATACTCTCGCATACCGTCTCATTTGTCATTGAAAAAGCATTTGGTAAACTATTTCTAACCAATATTCATTTTATTTTTCACAATGTCTATTACAAATTTCATGTTAAAAGAAATTTGATTGACAGCGTAACAATTAGTTAAAATGTTGTTTTTCATTTTAATTGTACCGATAAATAGATCCAGCAGGTAGTGTGGATCAAAAAAGTTTATTCCGGGGCAAAATTATGTAGAGATTAGTTATGATAATTATCTATATAGGTATGCAAATGACTACAATTATCCCACAATTGTGATTTCTTTTATTAATTATCTGTAGTTTGTTCACTTTGTTCACGGATACATTTGTTCAGCCTTTAGTGGAAAGCAAATATCCATTAAACTTCAATGTTAATTTTGATTAATTGTTAGCCCGATATTGATTCTTGTTTACACCAAGAAACGCAAAAAACTAATAATAAAATGTGGTTAATTTAATAAAAAATAAATAGATGATTCTGTTATTAGGCAAGAAAAAAGAATAATAGATAAACATAAATTCGATATAACACATTTATTTATTAACCTACTTTTATTTCAAAATAATAATGTAAGTATAGTAACGTAACAGAAAAATAAAAATTTTGCGCAATATATTGGGCAATAAATAGTTTAGAGCTTAAATTAATCATTATAAAAATTTGGAATAATCAATAAAACAGCTAAGAACTATACAATCTTAAAACACAAAACACAATCATTTGTTTCTCATTAAACTCACTCACTCATCATCACTCGTTTTTCATTATATGTACATCTGAATGATTATTTTATTTGATGAATAATTCATTTTCTCATAACTTTTAGTTTTTAGCTCACTTTGAAAAGTCGAGATATTGAATTTGACATGTCTGTATGTGTGGATGAAGACCTTTTTTGGAATATAGGAGGCTTTAAATGAGGAAAATTCTATAAATAAAGACCAAAATTGACTAAAAAATGTCCAAATACAGACAAAAATTGGCTTTATTAAGGGCAGAACAGGTCTTATATTGGGTCAAAAGTGACTAAAAATGTTGTAAATTTTATCAAAACTGACACAAAATCCGGTCTCAAATGGTTATTATCCCGGCAAATATGATTAATTTTAGGTGTCACGCGTCTAAATAATTAAACTAAAATACGTTTTAGCACTCGCCTTATTGTGTCTATAAGAACATTTTTCATGTTAATTCGTCGAATTCTGAACTAAGAATGAATAAAATTATCCTAAACACTCGCTGAAGAACAATTTATAACAATGTTTTAAATTACATAAAAACTTTTAGCGACACAATAATAATTAAAAGTTTTGTTTGTTTAAAAATAAATTTACAAAAATGTTAAGCAAATTTACAAATATAAGGGAAAGAAGGTTTTTATAATTCACTTAATTAATGCACAGATCGCTTCACTTAAAAAATACTTGAATCAAAGTGAGCGCATTACTAATGTTCATTCTTGTTTTTTCATAAAAATGTTAATGAAAAACTTTAGGTTTTGGTATTTATTGGTAACTAGAAATTATGCCAGCCTTCGGCGGGCGCCAACATATTCATTTTCACAAAAATAATTCTACTTTAAAGAACTCAAATTTTACCCATCAATATGTCCCAACTCTAACCATACTTAACTTTAACCTGAACCAACTTCAACCTGACCCACCTTAGTTTTATTGCTGAGTTGAATAATGAAGGTTTAGTATGGATGTTTAATTTTTTTGACCGCCCCTAAATATGTATGGGTTTTCCAACTCGATGCCCACTCCCTTGAGTTACCCATTGTTTATTTATGTTCTGTGAGGTGAGTTGAACTTTATAGATATCGAATGACTATATATATTTTTGAACCCTCCTAAATAAGTGGGGGGTTTGCTAACTGGAGACCCAACCCATCGAGTGACCAACTGCGTTCCGTGAGGTGAGTTGAATAATAAAGGTTTGGTACGGATAATTTTTTTTGCCCCTCCTAAATATGTGTGGGTTTTCCAACCCGATTCCCACCCTCTCGAGTGACCCCTTGATTACCTTCGTTCCGTGAGGTGAGTTGAACTATATAGATGTCGAATGACTTTATATAATATTTTACCCCTCCTTAAAAGTGTGGGTTTGCCAACTGGATGCTCGACCCCTCGAGTGAACTCTCATTTAACTTCGTTTTTTGAGCTGAGTTGAAGAATAAAGGTTTCGTAAAGATATTTAATTTTTTGACACCTCCTAATTAAGTGAAGGTTTGCTAACTCGATGCCAACCCCCTCGACAGATCACTCATTTAACTCCGATTTTTGAGCTGAGTTGAATAATGAAAGTTTGTATGGATATTTAATATATATGACCCCTCCTAAATATGTTGGGGATTTCCAACTCGACGCATACATTCCTGTGACTACTCAAGCAATACCGTACACAACACGTCCCAACCCGTATCAACCCGACGCAACACTTCCCAAATCGATCAGACCCGATTCAACCCGATTCAACCCGACCCAACCCGATTCAACCCGACCCAACCCGACCCAACCCGACCCGACCCGACCCAACCCGACCCAACCCGACCCACATG
>JAQIXJ010004068.1:0-11463 GCA_034700185.1 Phthiracarus laevigatus | reverse complement strand
CTTCAGTTTCCATAATATAAGCTTTTATCGAAAATAAATGAATTGAAAGCAAACAACTCAAGTAATTTATCTAAAAGTAAATGAGTTTCCTTTAAATAAAAAACACAAAAAGTGATCAATGGTTAAAACTTGCTTGTGTTTTGTTTGGAATAATAACTAAGATTTGCAACTAATGGTTCCATTTTTAACAAATGGTTTTTATTCTGTTTATAAAATTCAAGCTAACTTTAAAGTCATTAAACCAGAAAAACTTTAAGTTCATGCCTTAAATTGCAAAAATTTTGGCCTAAAACTGAAAAATTTATAAAATCAAGACGTGTGTAGCCAATTAATTTAAATTAAAGAAATGTCTACAAAATCAGATAAAAAGATATTTTTGCAGATAATGGAGGCAAATGGAAACATTCTCTCAATTTTTCCATCTTTACTTATAACTTCTAAACCATTTTTGCGCATGATTTCAAGCATTGTGTGCATTGTTAGCTTTGAATTAAATTATATTGAGATAAAAGTGCATAAAGAGATTGTCTTGAAGTATTAATCTAAGGCCTTCTCCTTAATATCTGATGTCAATGTATAATGCCTACTATATCTCAACCAAACCGTTTGGCATCCTTAAACAGTTTCTGCTTACGAAACGAAGCTATAATGTAAGAGAAACAGAATAATAAGACATTAGGGAGCAGACTATACCGGCGCACGTTTCCCTTGGAACAAACTAATTAATTTACTTTTACCCTAAAATCTTGTCATGTTTTTTCTGCCATTATTATGATTTACTGCATTTAAAAATTCAATAATAATAAATCGATTTATAAGAAGGTTCTGCAAACAATGTTGAACTAACAACGAACTAGGTTTCTGTTTTATATATCACGCATCGCATACAGAGTTGACTTGTATATTACTCTCATTATGATTATTATTTGTACGTGAAAATCATTTCACTAGTATTTCAAATATAATTTAGTGAAGAACCTTAAGTTTAGCACCAAAGAAGAAAAAGAAAATTAATTTAATTAACTAAAAAAAGTTATACAGTGTATTAGCATTTTCAAACAATAGTGCACATAAAAAAGCCATAATAAAGACTTAAAGTTTGATTATTTGCTCTCGACTTTTTTGTTTTATTTAATCTTTTCTTCTCACACTCTTTCTTTTAAGTTTTTTTCACCTTCGCTCAGCTAATAAATGCAATATCATTCACTTTCTTCACATTCTAGTATAAAATAAATAGAGTAGTGGGGGGTATAGACTGAATGGGTTGCAAGTAAGTCGTACGTAATCCCATTTTAGTGTTTAATGAAAAAACAGCGTTAGACCTCACCATCTATTAAATCTTTTATAAAGTTAATTTTGTCTATTAAATGTTTTTTAATATGTTTCCTAAACTCAATAATAATCAGTGATGCACACGCTTGACGCTCGAGCTCTGAAAAATGAGAACGCTCTATGCTATGCTCAATTTGAAGATAAGAATAGAATGCAATCTATGTGAAAACGGAACTTATAAGAGATAAACCTGTATAATTTATTAGAAAATTTAAAATATTATCTAAATCATAAATTAAATTAATTCAAGCAATTTGTGTTATTATTTTTGTTAATTTGCAGAAAATTTAGAGTGTAGAGGGGATGGAATGTGCACTCACTTTCTTACGGTATAAACCAATGCTGGGGTTCTGCAACAGATTTTAAAAAGTATTCGGGAGTCAAATTTGAATTCGGTAATCAAAGGTTGACTGAATTTTATCAATTAAAGACAAATTATTCATTGGAAAAAATGTGAAGTAGTGAGTGACTAAAATATTTTTGTAAAAATATCTCTCGAAAAATAGGAAAATTAAAAAATAATTGATAAAACAAGCTTGAAAAAGCCATAAAATATTTGACTTTATCTATATATATTAATTCCACAACAACGTTTTTTGCACAGTTTTTCTGGCCAAACGGTAATAGGTACAATTGCCCCATAAGCACAAAAAATTGTAGGCAATCTGCTGAGGGACGAGGGACTAGGCAAACAGGAGAAATTTTTAAATAAATTAGTTTAAGGGAGGTTTAGGTGGTTTGAAAGTACAGAAAGTACAACTCCATAGAGGCTTTTGTAGAAAGTTGCGCAAAATAATGCGCAACGCTATTCGAAAATGATGTTTGTCTAAGAAAAGCATTTTGCTGTTCTAGCCCACGCCCACTAGTAATATAATAAAGTTCTCTCTCTCTCTCTCTCTCTCTCTCTCTCTCTCTCTCTCTCTCTCTCTCTCTCTGCCACTCACTCCGCACTAACCTTATCATTAATATTATTTTTAATATCTTTTGATAATCCTGTTAACATTAGTTGAGTCTATCAAAAATGGTATATTACATTCTACTTCTAATTATTCCATTTAAATTTACGTCCTAAATAAAACACATGAAACAGAATATTCCATTGATTATTTTTAGATTTCTCATTTTCTGTAAATTAAAATTTCAAAGCATTGGTTATTTATCGCAGTGGTTTTCAAACTTTTTCTTTACGCGACCCAAAATTTCGAAAACATTTCTTCTGCGGCCCATAATATCAAATCTCTAGTTTTTAAAGTTAATCAGAATGATATGCTTGCATTTTTGCATATAATTTATCAATATTTTGAAGGTAGAAGTAGGCAATATGTCATAATAGGTTTGTTATTCAGTTGTAAATCAAATTTATGTTGCGACCCATAACTAATGCTAAATTCAAAAAAGGCCGCGACCCATAGTTTGGGAACCTCTGATATATTGAACTGTAGAAGATATTCTACTCCTAAACGACAGGGCAACAATTGATGTGGCAATAATCAATTTCTGGTATTAATAAATTCTCACAATTTTATACTTAACTTACTTTTATAATTTACGTTAATTTTATTTTTGTTTTGTAATTTAAAAACCGCGATATTTTTTATTGTTCATAAAAATGTGAGGCAGACTCAAATACGAAGCTCTGCATTTGAAAGATTGGTAAAGATCTATATTTTTCTCATAAATTTTAGGCATAAGTTGTAAAAATACGTGCTGGGCCGCAAACAATGTTTCTGTAATACTTAAGCCTAGATAATTCATTAAATATTTTTTTAACTTTCTATGTTTTTCTTTAATAAGTTATCAACTATATTTTATTTCCTCAAATACTTGAAAATTATAACTCCGAATCTCCCTATTATCAATGCATAAATCGTTAAAACGTAACCATCTCTAATAATATTTACGTAACGATCAAATGAAGGAGATTTAATCAAAGATTTGTGGGTCGAAACAGTGGCAAATTTCAAACAGTTTGACGGAAATATTTTAAGCTCAACAGGCACTGTCGATACTCGAATTCAAACAAGAAAGTAAAATTAACTTTTTAATAAAACTAGTTGTTGTTTAGCCATAACCATGCGGTGTATTATTGATCGTTGTATTGTCAATTTATAGTGTTAGGTCACAGTAATATGTATAACCAAACAAACCGTTTATTTGAAAAAATGTCCGTTTTTGGACGTAAAAGTGCAGTAAATATGATTAAATGAAATATTTTCTATATAATGTACATGCCATTATTTCCAGTGTACAACATTTTCAATACAAATACAGTATAAGTTACACTTAAAGATTGCTATGTTTCTGTTTTGTTGCATTTTATCAATTCATTTGACGCGCACACCATCTTTTTATACGGAGTTCTATGAATCGTACTTTAATTTAGTGGGCATTATATGAATTGAATTAGTATTTACTGTAAATAGATACTATTGTACGCATTAATTTAGAAGCCACCAAATTTTAGTTTTTATCGCTTTTTTTAATACAACGAAAGTGTTTTTAGTAAAATTGAAAACGAAACGATATATTATTCAAAAAAACATCTAAAAATATAGCGTTGCGTTTGGTTATTTAATTTAAACGGCTAACTCATGAAATTCAATGTGTAAAAGAAACATGAGGTGCGAAACATACACTTTTTTATTTGTACTTTGCTGTAAAATAATCATTTTGTTTGCTTGTTTTTTTAAATTAATTGAAATTGTGTCTGCTTTTGTAAGCATTTTACAGTGTATATGTTAACTTTTTTTTTTGTTCTCTGAAAAGTCTCTTTACTTTTTGGAAGTTAGACTAAACCAAAAGTAAAAGCGAATTTTATGCTTCTCTTCACCGAAAATCCAAAAACAAGACATGTTCTCGAGAGATAACAATATTTGAAATTAATTTTTTGTGTGAATTCAAATTATATTTCGCATTCGTTATAAGAGAATAGGGTTAGCTTTATCATATAATTTACATTAATGGACAATTCTGTTTTCTATTAAAAGGCGGATACTCTGTATAATTTTCAGTTAAATTGCGCTCTCTTTACTTGTGTCGCTTTTCATTTGTAGTTAGTTTTTCTTAAAATTTTACTGAAAAGTTTTGCAAATAATACGCCAAGAATAGAATTAAGAGAATAAAACTTAGCAAAAGAACAGATGAGCCAATAAAAAAATACTTTATGTATTTGCATTCAATGTTTGAATTTAGCTAACGGCAAATCGTAAATTGAGCTCACTTTAAAATTCACTCTAATTAACTCAAATCCATAAATTTTTAACAAATGAACAAAAGTTTTTGTTATGAATTCTTATATATATTGTTTGTGGAATATGGTGTTCAACAGTTTGGCACATAGTTTATTGTATTTTTAATAATGATTTATGTTGAATTAAAAGTTGAAATTTATTGGATATAACCATTAAAAGCATTCAACTGTAACCCTCATCCATTGTGATGAATATCATATGACTCTATTTGTTTGTCCGCCACGCTTCCGAAATATTTGTAAAGAAGATCGAAAAGCCGCAATTTGTAGCGTTACCACCTTCTGAGTTGGGTTGAAATTAGCGAATAAGCTTTATCTATGGCTCGTAACATTTGCACTCAACTTTTGCAATTACATTGAAAATGTTTTTGCAAGAATTACACAGAACAATATGAATAAATAGCGTTGCAGTGTTATATAAGATTTAATGTGAATAAGCAGAAAACTATGATCATATTACTTGGTATATCCGTTTGTTGCATAACTATGCACCATTGCTTAATCACACATATATTACACAAGTTTATTAATTCCGATTATTTAATGCCCGTAATACTAAAAGTATGCGATTTTTATGCGCTACTGGTTAAACGAGGAACATCTTCGCCGATTTGCTTATTGCAGATTGGCTGTAAAAGAATAAAATACTGTTAGAAGCGACTTAGCCTAAGCCTATCAACATCACTACATTGTAGCTGCAGCACCAGCTATGATGTTAATTTTTTGCTTTCACAAACTGTTTTCTATCATTAACCTCAATAAGAAAAAGTTGTTTGAATAAATGCTTTGTATAAGTAAGCCATTATTTGCTATAACGTCGAGGCATAATTTCATCCGTACTTTTCCGGCTTATATTGACTTTTGACCAAAATTTTCCTTTTTAATTAATAATACTTATTAATCATTCATCAATTAGAGTATGCTTGTAGTGTATGTTTACTCCTTGAAAACAAAATATTTTTATTTATGGTTGTACTGTATGTGTTACAATTATTATTAATAAATTTAGTTAAGTAATTGGTAGTTCATTGAAAAATTGTGTAACTTTATGTAATAAGATTTAGTTTATTTGTCTAGTTTAAAATTTTACATAAGACTAGAAATCAGGCCCACTTTCTGGTTTTGATAAAATGGATAAGAGTCTACCAGCTCAAAAGATTTTTATCTGCAAAAACTTAGATGTCTTGTTTCTCAGATTACAGATGCAGCCAGTACATGAGCTTAGTTGCCCACCACTCATTAAACTCAGTTTTTATAAGCTTAATTGAACGTGTCGAATGGTATTTCTAACCCGGAACACACTCGCCCATCTCGGGCCCCACTGTCTCAACTCGGACCATTACTCGCCCAGCTCTGATACCACCCGCCTAGCTTGGACCCAACCGCCCATCCAGAACTTCACACTCATCCCGGACCCCAATCTTCCATGCCCCAAACTACCCACCCATTCTTGTCCCAACACTTTTCCATGAGGGGTACCAACCCCCTCGAGCTACCCCTCATTTAATTCTGTTATTTACGCTGATTTGAATGATATAGGTGTTATAGGGTTTACTTTAGTTTTTTTACCCCGCCTGAAATAGTAGGTGCCAGCCACTTCGAAATACCCCAAATTGCACTCCTCTCTTTGAGCTTAATCTATTGATGTATGTGTCGGGTGGGAGTCCGTTCAGGAGGGGAGTTTATAATGCTATTGAAACAGTTTTTCGGCCCCTTTTTCTTGAAACCTTAGTCCTGAATTGCTTGTTTTTTTGTGATTGCACAAAAAAATAATTATTAAAAAACCTACTTAATTTGAAAAGGCTGGTAAATCATAAAAATTTTAAGTCCAGAGCACGACTTAAGCTCGAAAGTTTGAAATCATGCCCGGCCCGAGCAAGATTATTTTTTTAAATCAAAAAATCCAGCCAGATAAGACCCTATTCAATAAATTATACAACGAAGTAATTTAAATGTTCTTTTATATTTTCACATAATTTTGATATTAAACTCGATACGACCCGGAATTTAAATTACGAAGCCCTAACCCGGGCAGACACTAAAAAATATTTCAGGCTGTGATGAGACACGTATACCAGTTTATTTCATATTTAAAACAAGAATGAACATTAGTAATGCGCTCACTTTGACTTTAAATCTATTGTTGTCTTACATTATTGATTTCAATTTTAAACAAACAAAACTTTTAATTATTATTGTTTCGCTATAATTTTTTAAGTGTACTTTAAAACATTGTTATAAATAGTACAAGTGAGTGTTAAGGATATTTTTATTCATTCTTAATTTAGCTGTCGACGAGGTAACATCAGAATTGTGCTTATACATACATTTAGGCGCGTGTCATAACAGTTTTAGTTTAATAAGTAAGACGCGTGACGCCAAAATTTACTAATGTTTTCCCCGATGTTTTCCCCATTTTTGAACCGATTTTAGTCATTTTTAACCCAATTTTACCCAATTTTTGGTCATTTTTGACACAATTTAAGCATTATTTTGACCCTATTAAAGCCAATTTTGCCCCATTTTTGGCCATTTTTGACAAATTTTGACTTAGTTTTGGTCTCTAAAAAAAGTCTACAGACATACAGAGTCACACGAATCCCAAATCCAATAGCTGACTTTTTCAAAGTGAGCTAAAAATAATATCTAATTTGGCGAATATTTACCAAAAATACAGTATAATAATTCAAAAATTAAACTTTCAATCGCAACTCACCATCATCTTTACTCTCTCTCTGTTACTTAACTTTAATAAAATTTTCAATTTTAGACACATTAAATTTTAATGAACAGTAATTATTCTTTAAAGATAAGTATAATATGAATAATTCTATTTATTAAATGATGTTATAGGGTGAAATAAAATAATTAATAGCTCGACTTATTAAGTACGAGTGTTAATAAAAACATTTTAAGTTTTAGTAAAGACATAAAAAACCAAAATTAATGGTTAAGTTGGGCTAAAGCTTTAAATCATCACGTGTGTGATATAATAACTTAGATGGCTATTGAGAATCACTACTGGGAGTAGTAAACCATAGTCTAAATGATGCATTACAAAAGTTTAGCGCAAAAAGGCAACTCTTCTGTGTTTCTCATTTATTTGGGAAATCTAATAATACGCCTGCAATAATAAGACACAACAGTATTTTTATGACCAAATTTGTTGATAAGTCTTTGCGCACAAAATTTTGTTTGCCTAATGGCTGTGAACTGAGCTATGATTTTGATTGTGCTGTAAAAATATATTGTTTTTTTGTTTCAGGCAGCTATTCATTTAAGCCCAAACACATTATTTTTGCTGTTAACAATAATTAAACTATTTGATAAATTGTAGATAAATGTTTATTTATATTATCATTGCATATCTTTTCCATAAAAACGATAATAAGATGATAAGACAATTTTAGATGAGACCTTATTTTCAAATATAGCACAATTTTATTATTTTATGGAATAATTTATTAAGAATTTATATTCTGTTAAATCCTAACAAAATAAGATTTATATATATATGATTCCGATCAAAATACTGTAACTTAAATATTTAATTTTGATTTATATTTTATTTTTAATCATAAATTACAGAATTTTATCAGTTACTATTAACTTTAATATTGGGAATTAATTATTATATTGCATAATTTCTTTTCGCAGTCTTATTATTATAATTTGGTTTTTATTTTTGAAAAAATATATTTTAATTTACCCGTGTGATTATATTGGAACATAGCACTACGTAAAATTAAACGGCGTAATTCAACTAAAATCTAATTCATGTCTGCAAAATTTCGCTTACAACTTATATTAGAATCTAAACGAGATATTGGACGCGTTCAATCTTGTTGTTCCTTAATTAAGTCTTCGATGCCGTTTTATTCCCAGCTAATAATGAGATTTATTTTATTATTTTGAAATGAGTTTTATTCAAATTAGTTTTAATGATAATGAGCTTCAAAACAATTTAAAATGATAGATAATACCAATGAATAATAATGAGATTTTTTTAATTAAAGGGTTTACCATTTTAACAGATTTCGGTCATTTGGCAGTAAGTTATAAAACTTATAAAGACATTATCTACACTTACCCTAATTATGTGGGTTTGAAATAGAGACTAGATACATCCACAAGTTTTTAGTAGGCATATTTTTTTAATCATTTTTGATAAAGATCTGATGTCAATCTCAGACGATAGTTTTATGTATAAATCAATACAGTAAAAATGTAATTTTTAATTTATTTTCACAATTACGTGCATCACGTAAAAGTAGTTTAAAAGTTTATTAAAAAAGTTACTCATCTTTCGTTTTTTTAAAGAAACTCGATATCAGATTTATTGTATTTTTTATCTGAAGCTTGCGGTTGTTTACCTTTGCAAACATCAGCTTTCACTTTAAACATTTATAAACCATGTCTTTTCAAAACATTTTTTCTATTTTTTTGAATTCTAATTTAAATTTTTTTGTGATTAAGTTATTCTAATTGTTACCAAATATTGCATTAACAAAGGTCTTAGTTTCATAAAAATGCATTTTAAAAAATTGATTTATAAAATTGCAATTCTGTAACGAAATTGTATTATTTCCCAAGCATTAGTGGTAACAGTTTATTCGATTATACAAGAATAACATTTTTTCTTTGACATTATTGTTGGATTTCTTCAAAAAACAAATCCCATCAGAATCTGATAAAGCATTTATATTGTAAGCCATAGTTTTACTTTAATCGTATGTGAATAAAAAAATTGATTCATTCTAACTTAAAACATCAATACTAAATCACGGAATATTCGCAAGTAGTTATCGATATTAAATTGCAGTCATTTAATTTTTTGACATCATTATTGTCAAACAAAAGCTCAAAAAACTTATATAAAAAATAGAGAGCGAACCGCATCATAAAAATGAGAAATGGGTGAAAGAAATTGGGGGCAAACTATTTGTTTCCACTCTATTCGTTTATCTGTTCGTTTGAAATGCCTGTCTTCGTTGCTGTTGTTGTTGATGCGAAAACGCACTCAACTTTTACGGTTAACTGTATACAAACTGTTTTCACTTTGAAGCGTTGACGCTTCACATCCGTATATCCATCCACATATTCACTGGAAAAAAAACTAAAAATACCATTATTTTGATTACGATTATGGTTTTCAGGAATGATTCACTGATTTTTATTACCAAATATTTATTATATGTTACGAATTTAATGCGTTTTCTATACACCACTTAAACTCTCTTTAAGACTAAAGTGCGATGAAATATGAAATTATAGCAAAAATGAGTTTGGAAGTAATATTTAAAGATAAGATAGTTTTTATAGATCCGATCATTTCTCAGTTCAAATTAGACAAACTCTATATTAATGGATCTCAAATATATTTTTTTTTATAAATTTCGATATTTTATAGGGGACTCAATCCTCCCTCGCGAATTTCTGCTCGTAGAAAAATTTGCTTTAATTTAAAAAGTTTTAAAGGATATCATTTCACAGAATCCTAAACTTTTAAAATTTATCCTTTTATTTTTTGTTTAGACCTCAAAAATATAATCAGATTTAAAAACAATTTTATTTGCATATTTCAAAGCAGGCATATCAAGGCTTATGCCAGTTTTGCCAATTTCCTGCATTAAAAAAGACTAAGTGGCGTCATAACGCTTACATATTACAAAATTTTTATCTAAAATTTATCTATTTAGCAACAACATGTATGTGTTGTGACACCATTTAGTCTTTTTTAATGCAGGAAACTGGCATAAGCCTTGACATGCCTGTTTCAAAGCTATAAAAAATATTATAGTCACTTTCAGGGTGTCCCAGAGGGGGCTGGCCCATGATAACCCCCTCCAAGAAATCTCAAAAAGTTGACCCCCTACCTAAAAAATGAAAATGAACAATTCAATGTATTTTTAATGTTTTTTTGGACGATGGCAGATAAATTGTCGTTTAAATGCGAGTAGTTTGATTCCTCCCCCTTTAAAATTTTGAAAAGTCCGAAAGTAACTCCCCCACCCAGGCCTACACACTCTGGGACACCCTAGTCACTATGCTTGTAACAGATTGAATTTGTGATTCAAAAAGATTATTCCTATTTGGGGAAAAATATAGCCTCTAGTAAATTTTGAAATTTTATTATTAGTAAAATTCTGTCAAAGTAAATACATAAAAATGCTAGATTTTGGTAACCTTTACAAAATTTGATTCAAAAAATTTATTGAATGTATTTGTGTCATAGTATATTGCATCTAAAGATACACTCTTAAAAATTAAAACTCGAGTAAACTTTTTTAAGAGAAGAAAAAAGCTTTTAAAAAAAGAGCTGAAAGCATTGTTCTCCCAAATGTTTATATTTTCAATAAAAACCCCATTGAACTGAATGTCACACTTTACCATGTTTTTTCATTATAAGATCTTTTACCACTTTTATCTTAAACTACTTAACCTAACATGACATCAAACATACTAAACATATTGTTTGCCCTAAACGTAGGACGTAATTCGATTAACCAATAGAAACTGTGCTATACTTTTAAAATCATTACGAATCAATTTCAAAATTAAATTTATAGCGATTTCTACTTATATTGATTATTGCAAGCGCTTATAAATTTAGAGTGCAGGTGAGCGTACTTTTTACGATAGTGTGGTTATGTTGCGAAATCACAATGTGACCAAATTAAGGCACAATATAGTTTGTATTATGCACAAACTCTATTGTGCCGAAAATATATTGTATTAGGTAAATATTTTTTTCTTAAAGATTAGCAGTTATTGGATAAAAGTTAGTATTTATTTGTTTAACACCAAATCGATCTATTAAATAAAAATGGAAATCTAGTTTTAACATTGTATATCTAATTTGACTGATTTCATTTCCTACT
>JAQIXJ010004067.1:0-11466 GCA_034700185.1 Phthiracarus laevigatus | reverse complement strand
GTTCCAAATGAACGTGAAAGAGTAAATGAATCCCCAATTAAATGTTTAACCATTTCTATTATTGGTTGAGTTGTCGGCGCCATTATTGCGTAGTCAGTCTTATTCTTAATTACATTTAAAAATTGTTCCATAGTAAAGTTTGGACGGTAGTAGTCTACTCGTTTTACGCTACAGATAATTAAAAGATGTTTCGTGTTATGTCAAATTAAATTTGTATGGTCTATACCTATATCCATATTTGTACGAAAATGCTTGTATTAACATAGCGAATACTCCACACCATACATCTTCATTGAAAAATGTTTTCGCAAAATATTGCGTTTGCATAAGACTAAATGTTATATTCCTTTCACTGGAATTTTTTGTGTGAAATGCTGTACTTATTTCTAATGGAATTGTTATACATATTGGTTCATATAATTTTTTTTCTATGTTTCGAATGTCCATTTTCAATTCATATAATCAAAAGTCTTGATTTTCTGAGCTCATTTTCTTATATTTTCGTCTAGGCTAATAAGTTATTTAAAAATACTTTAATATTTAATATATTTAATATAAAGTTTTCAGAAATGTCAAAATTAACGAATTATAAAGATACGAGGTAAATTCAATCTTCGAGCTAATGCGGACAGACGTACAGACATAATCAATTACATAAGCTTTTCAAGAAAGTGAGCTGAAAAAATTACAATGTGACCCAGAATTTAGCCTAAAGTGTTTTGTTCATAGTAGTAGATCTATAATATTTAATCAGTAGTAGATTTTTAATTATATTAAATACAAAAATAAATTTTTAATATTTATTAGAATTATTTTATTTCTTTGAGCATCTCAAACTTTAGATAGTTATGGATTATTTCAAAAATTTAGTTTAAATCGCCGGTCATTACCGGATCAAAAATAACTAATTTTTAATCTTTATATTTGATATCTTTATTAAACTTATATACTTATATCAATGTTTATAATAAGTGAGAACTTAACATTCAAGACAGCCTTTTCGCAGGTCATTACTTATTTATGCAAATAATTTTAGTACTAAAGTCCATAATAGCATGATGCAAATCATTTTAAAAATATAAAATTTTAAAAATTTATATTAAAAAGGTTTATCAGTATATTTTATTATTTTATAAATATACGTTAAGTGAAAAATTTGCACACAGAAATGTGAAATTTTTATTACTATGTTTATTCAATGTGGGAGTGGTAATTTACCGATTGTAGGTAGGGGCCCACGGGATTCGAAAAGTTACTTGCTCGCAGGACTGGGAGTTAAAATGAATATTTTTCACCCTCTAATTGGCTGTAGATAAATACAATAATGAAATTCTAGACTATTACAACATATTTTAATACTTGTATTATTCATGAGTAATCCAGGACATACTGTACTTGTAGTTGATTACTATATTCCTCTCTTTTGCTTCACATTTGCTTCACACAGAAAACTTAATTGAACATGAATATTAAAAAGTTTTAAATAAGTACTTTATGTTATTTTAATATCTACCAAACTGGTATGTCTGAAAATTTGTTTTCAAGAGTCGACGAAAGAAATAAATTATATTTTGCTTTTGAGTTGAAAGAAAATAAATACGATTACGTTGATTTATCATAACTTCGATTAAGTGGTATTTTATATTATTAAATTTATGAGATTGGCTTAACTAAAATAGCAAACTAATTCAATAAATAAATCCATATTTCTATTGTTGAGTAAGTGAATATTGTTGCTATAGTGAAACCAATTGTATGAATCTGAAAATAATATAAAATTATATAATAATAATGAATTCTATTATTTGTAGGCATACATTTAATAAATATCACTAATTTAATTCTTACAATATTTTAACTTTTGTTATATTTAAAAACCGAAAAAAGTAAAAAAGGTCTACAATCATACGGACCTGTCTTATCCAATAGATGTCATTTTCAAAGTGAGTTAAAAATAACTTTTAGTTTAAAATAATCTTACTGTTTAAAATAGTAAATTCAGATTATTCTAAAGCTTAAACCTAACCGTATATTTGGAAAATCAATACTATATTTAAATATACTATTTTTATACTGTATTATGAGTGAACGTGTCACTGAACTCAGCTTTAGTATCTTTGATGAGCGTATGACATTTAAGTTTTCGCTCAACATATACAAGGTTCCGACCCGTTTGTAAGACAAAATTGATTTTATTAACAAATTCCATTCCTATTATAATGCCGTATCCCACAGTTTCTTTTATATGAATTAAAATTCTTTTACTCAGATTTGTATGTAATGTCTGCGTACAGGCTTTGGATAGCTGGCAAAATAGTGTTGTTCCCTCTTAGTTTGACTTCAAATTTTCGAACGATAGTTTTAGAATTGTTACTTTTTTGATTTATATGATTCCATGTATGGGTCCAGAATCCAACAAAGCTGTCATTTCCAACGTCTCGTTCAACAAAAGTTTAATTGTCGTCTTTTTATAATCACTTTGTGGACTTAATGTTTGCAATTACAGAACTGTGCCTCCTACAGGATGGCTTACACATGTAAATCTTCGGTATTAGAAATAACACTAATATCCAAATTGCTATCGGATGGAATGCTGTCTTTAGGCGTTCACGTAATAACTACGCTCAGCTTGCAATTTTCGAATTGTATCTTCGCATTCTTTGTGCGCTTCTTCTTTCGATTTTCCCTTCTGTTTGCTGCAACAATTTGTTTCTGTATGCTAACGACCTCCACACCTGTCACAACGGATATTTTTTAAAAAAAATCCTCTCTTTTAATGTCCATAGTTTTCAAGTGAATTATAATGATTTCCACGTGAACTTTAATTTTGATACTTGTTATATTCGAGTATAATCGTTAGAAAATGTTGACCCAAAATCCTTTATTCACGTTTCTTTTCAGCGCAATTAGCATTCAAGTTGTCAGTTTGAAAGATAAATTTAAGAAAATGTGCTATACTTTTGTTCGTAAATCGTTTATGCTACTATTCCTTGCGTGTTCGGCTGAAGCTTTTCAACCAATGCGATCCTATATATTAAATCTGCAACTTCTGAATACGCAGATACTATTAGATTGTACACACTTAGAAAATATTCGGTTGACTTAATGTAATCACGTTTTAAATTTGTTAATTGATAAAAGACCGCCATTTTGGCAGACTGCTATGAAAATTCTTTGATAAAAAGCGTGGAATAGTCGGACATAATAAATGTTTTATTATTCATATAGAATGACGAATATTTATCACTTATGCTTTTATTAATGCGTGCGCCTAATAGTTCTTTCCCCGCAGGCCACTCGTTATAATACGCTTGTTTTTCGAAATTGGACATTAAATGTTTGAGGTTTATCGCTTTTGAACTCTTCGATACACTTACTAATGTCAGGTAATTTTTTACATTTTGATTGGTAACTACTTTTAAAAGTGTTTGCAACATCTTACGTCAGTTGTTGCAACAATAGAATCGTGGTATCTGTTACTGACTGTTTCCCACAATTATTAGTGTTATTGAGAACGTTAACGATGCTTGTATTACCTGATTGTGGTATTGAAGACATCAAGGTATTGAACAAAGCACTTGTATTACCCAATCATTGTAGAATGTGTGGGATTATTTATTGTGTTAAAATAACTATTATTCATCGACGAAAAACTGGCTTGATTTTGTTGTATTACTAAATTCGTTTGTAGAATGTTTCTCAAATATATTATTACCAACAACAATGAGGCAGTTATTTTTACCTCCTGGTCATTGATCATTCAATTTGGTTTCTATTAATGTATTTTTTGCCATTATTGCGTTGTATTGCTTTTCATATTTTTTACTCGTTAAGATTGTTTGTTATCACTTTCTAGTGATGTAATTTTCCCTTGTAAGTCTGCTGTTCTCGTCATTTCGATCTCCTCTTCCAAGTCCAATGACTCTTACTTATTATTAAAACGTACTCTTTAATAGACCAAAATTTCCTTTGATACTCTTATTCCTTTCGAGCGTTCCTTATAGTTTTCGTAGGCGGTAGTAAAAAATGACATCCAAAATTCATTAATGTTAAAATCGACAACAAATGAAAAAAACATCCACCAGTTATACATGCGAAAATCATTTGTAACGCGAAAGCTAAGTGGGCGCACTTTGGGTGTGTAGCGCCGAGACCGACACACTTGGTTGTTAATACATTAGCTACCCTGAAAAAATTTAGATCAATAACTTGCGACCACGTGAATGGAATCAAATGAAATTCACAACACTTATTCTCCGCGACGACTCGTTCCTACGACACAAATATTGAATGGACGGCACAAAAATAATGAATAATATAAAATACATTAATAGGACTTTTATCGCCGATTAGATAGGCTTTAATCGCCTTCAGAACTCTTGAATCATGTCATTCAAATAATTAAAACAGAAATAAACAAAAACAAATACTTTTATAGCATGAATTCTATTTTATTAATAAATCATAAAAACGTGAGTCAAATCGCTTGCAAAGGTTTGTTGCTTACATCTAAAACGAACTTGTTTCACTTAATACATAATTATTTTTAGCGCTATTCTTTGAACTTAACGTTCATGAAAAAAACATATTAGTAATTCAAAATTATACAAAAATAAGAACGACACATTTATAGAGAGCTCACTTTTTCGTGGATTCATTCATAGGAATGTCATAAATATACTTGTTTCAAAGCCAAGATAGAAAATTTTCAAATTCCTTTATTAATATAAGATATATTTAAAATCCCTTAATTTGTATGAGCCTGCGGAAAGGAGGACGGAAGGACGGACAGACGGACGGACAAACTCAAATCCATAAGCTCTACTTTGACTCTTCAAAGTGAGCTAAAAAATATTTTTGCTTTATAAAAAAATAAATCTTAATTTCTAACTTTTTAGATAATTAGATAACACATATTTATTGTGAATTTTTAAAATATTTTGTAAATTATAAGCTCACAGCTAAGCTCGAACCTATTCATAAAGCTCAAGCTGAGGGTAACATTTTATTTTTGAATTTTAGCTCAATTTTTCTAGCCAAAGTTTTTAACCGATTCAAGAGTCCTCAAAAACAGTGTCTCAGACTAAGTTATATTTACGAGCTCTGAGCTCATGAACTTTGCCATCGATTAATTCACGCAGTGATAAATGGAGCTAATAATTATATTTATTTGTAAAACATAAAGTTATCATTCTACTTTTATTCAAGAATTTTACAAAAGAATTTTATTCAAATATTATTTATTTATGCATTATAGTTGTTTTAAAAACATCTGATATAATCAGTGTATTTCTATACTTTACGGGAATAGATGTGCCAAACATCTCTAAAACGCATTAAATTTCTAAAAATCTATTTGAAATTAGTAATATTTATAATATTTAGTTTTATGATAAAACATTTCCTGAGATTTACCCATTACTAAATTTCTTTTAGAGTTTGCTTTTTTTCTTTGTTCTGCTAATTTGAAAAAATTAATATCTTTTGTTCTGACCTTTGTTATGTGCACAACATTTATAAATCTTCAACAATATCAATAAAACATTTATCTATAATCAGTTATCTAGTTTATAGACCAGTGATTACTAGAAATGTACTTCAGTTTTCAGTTTATTTTAATTGTTATGGCATCAATTTACAATTACCGCAAAGTTCTCCCTATGATGCGCAGCAGTGAGAATTCGGTCTGAGTGAACACTTCTGGGTCTGCATATGTAGCGATTCTACCACATTTTATAGTATTAAAAATGCTCTCTATTTTACTTTTAATGTTCATTGACATTTTTTATTTGTTTTTAAACAAAAATTTGTATTATTTATATTTTTTGTCGAAAATTTTTAATTGGAAAAGACAATTTTTTAAATAGAATTATAGATTCAACTCTGAAAATTATGATATAGAGTATATTAAAGTTTACGAAATTAAATTTAGTAATATTTTATTGTATGCTATAAAATTAACAATAATAAAAATGAATAAAAAAAATAATAAATTAATTATTTAAATTTCACTTTTTCTTGAAGCAAAATTAAAAATTCTAATAAAAGCAAAAGTAAAAGAAAAGCAAACATAAAATTTGAAAATTAAATAAAATAATAAGACACCCTTTTCATCAATCATCAATCACGACAACAATCATCTTATTTTCTTTTATAACTTATTGCCTTTAAGGTCTTAACGATATAACATGTTTACGACTGTAATTTGATTAATATTCTCTATATATACCTTATAACAAAATAAAAATATTTGTATTTGGATTATATTATAAATAGCTATTTCTATTTTTAAAAACGACAAATTGATTTCGAAATTAAGCCCGGGTTAATAAAGGGTTCCAAAACTATGTGTAGCAGTCCATAACTGGGCTGTTGGAATAAAACTTTTTTCTAACATTAGCATAAGTTATGGGTCGCAACAGAAAGTTCATTTATGAAAATCAAACCTTTTATCACATATCATCTATTCATACTCTACACATTAGATCTGAATTGTACATTTTGAATAATTCTGAATTGAATAATTTACAATAGCTTTGTTGAATTCTTTTCAAAATATTGATAACTTTTGTGTTAAACCTCAAGAATATGATTCTCAATAGTTTTAAATCTTTAATCTTTGAATTTATGGGTCGCATAAGAATATTTTCGAAGTTTTGGGCGGCTTAAAGAAAAATTTTAAAAATCAATTGAATAAATCATGTTATGATAAGTATCTTTAAAGACGGAAAAAACTTAAATGCATTTTAAAAAAGTACTTACTTAGTAATAATTAAAAATCAAATTGTAATAAACAATAAAAAAGTCAAATTAAAATTTATAACAAGTTTGCAAAGCAAATATTTTTTTAAAAAAACTGATATATCAACATTTTTGGTATTTATTTTTAAAACTTAAAAAAACACTAGAATTCTTTTAAGCATACTTTTATTACTAACATGATGAGCAGAGTAAAATTTAAAATCACAATAATTCAGCTGTCAAGACCGTTTTAATTATAAAATTAAATGAAATAAATTAAGAAAATACTTTAAATAAAATTTATCTCAAAGAATAATTACTACTTGTTATTAATAATAAAGAACACGCAAATCATGAATCTAAACAAAAGCATAAAATAACTTTCTCTAAATTTTGAATATAATTAATTTATTTTTATCAATCTTTAAACTCATTTAAAAATTTAAATATAATTATTTAAAACATTTTTGTATTCAAATCACTTAAAAAATAATTCACAATATAAGTTTGGGATTTTGAAAAAATGCATTTTAAACTATTTTTTAAAAATATAAATTAAATTTTATCAAAACAAGTGTTTATAAAAAATAGAATTTAATTAAAAACGTCACTTAAAATTGATATTGATATAGAATTGAAATCAAAAAACAAATAAAAAACATCACTTTTACTAATTTTATGTAAATTAAAACATTTATTTTATTGAATTTTCGTAAAAAAAAATCAGAAAAAATGTTGTGAGTACCATTTGAACTTTATATTTTATCTTCGTCAAAAAATTAAATTTAATATTGTTTGGATTGTGAAAAAATGTTTTTCAAATAGAAAAGAAAACAATTTATTAATGTTAATTGTATGGACTGATATTCTAACAAATTTTACAACAAATTAAGCAATTACCTGCATTGGAAGACGAACGAGTTGTCAATAAAATCCATTTTTGAAAATTCTATTATTATCAACTCTCTCTCTCTCTCCCCTCTCCTCTCTCTCTCTCCCTCTCTTTCCCCCTCTCTCTTTCTCCCTCTCTCCCTCTCTCCCCTCTCTATCTTTCTCCCTCTCTCCCCTCTCTCTAAAAATTACTTTTATGTTGATACTAGTGCTGTTTCGATTTTTGAAAGTTAAAGCAAAAGTTAATTTTTATTTTGAATTACTTTAGCTTGAAGTAAAAGTAAAATACAATTCAAATGAAAAAATTCTTAAAAGCGAAAGCAACATACAAGGGAAATAAAAAATTTTCTTAAACGTAAAAGTAAAATAGGTTTAAAATCAATATTGCCATAAGTTAAAGCAAATGACAAATTGTTTGACTTTTACTTATAAAAATTGTATTAAAAAGCGTAATGAAAACGCAAAAGTAAAATAATTAATTTAATTTAACTTTTGCTTGAAACAAAACTTAAATACAAGCAAAATAAAAAATTCTTATAAAAGCAAAAGCAAAATAAAAGCATAATCAAATTTTCTAATTCAAGCAAAAGTAAAATACAAGTAAAATTAAAATTAAAATAAAAAGAAAAAGCAAAAGACAATCTATATTAAAATAAAACTAAATAGCAAAAGTAAAAGAAAAGCAAAATAAAAATTTGAATGTTAAACAATACTAGTTAAAACTTCATTAAGCAAAAAATATTAAGAAAGTTTGATAAAAAAATCTACTAAATCTATGGGAATATTGATTAATTTATGTTATATATAGTCATAACAGATAAACAGTTTTAGAAATTTTAACAATCAATTTTATATATTGTTTTTGTTTTTCTCTCAATTTGTTATGTAGGTAGACATAAAAGGAATTTACTAAATGCGATGAACCTAAGCTTATTTTGAAAAAATAAGATATTCTATTTAACATGTGCATTTAATATCACTAAAATTTAAAAGAATAAAATTCTACTTATAATGTTATAAATAAAAGAAATAAAATCACGAATAATGTATTTCCAAATTTATGTTATTATACGTAACACTTGAAAAAAATAACTGTTAGTTTAGACAATTGGGTGGCATTTGACTGATTTTAAAATGGTGGAAATAACGCTATAGTAATACAATGATTTTAATTCTTTACAACTATATCATGTGATAATTAATTTACAACTAGAACTATGGGATAAATGTTTCTTAATGACTTCATACAGTGCTTTGCGCATCTTATTTAATGAATTGCACATATATGCGGTAGCACATAATATTTTGCAGGAATCTCCAACAAAACGATGAAAATCACATTGAAAAAGCATTGTCATCCACATAAGGTATTTTGGGAAGGAAAATTTATCCATTCCACTTTTATAAGGTATAAAAATTTTCCATGAATAGAGAAAGCAACGAAAAATAAATATTATACTCAGGAAATGTTAGTCGAGGAATACTTAATGCTTTAAAAAACCCTTTTATAATGAAAATGTTATTAGCGCCCAAAGTGCTATTTATCGATTTTTATACCGATGATTCAATAAAGTTTAAAAAACAATTTAAATATTGTTCATCCAATGTTACAAATAAATATCGAAAAAAAGTTGATTGAATTTGTGGAGTTATAATCAATTTTAAAACTTTTAAATAAGATTAATTTATTTTGTTAAATAGAAGTTACTGGTGAAAAATTAAATTTTATAACTATTTTATAACAAATGATTATAGTTATGTAAAAACTTTTATAAAGATTAATAATAAAAGAAGTTAATTATAGAAATCAGATACCAACAACAGGATACACCTTGAATTTATTCTAAATAAATCCGTAAAATTCTATAGCGCAGCTATACTCAATCCCTTTAAAAAAAGTATAAAATTTGTCTTTTAATTATATTAGAATAGAAATTGAGCCCGCTATCGGCGGGTTAGAACAGCTTCACATACACCGATGTATTTGGGGGGAATCCTATAAAGCATTATGTAATCGAACTCAAACTCGACCCATCTCAAACTCGACAAAACTCGAACTCGACCCAACACGACCTCGACCCAACTCGAACTCGACCCAACTCGAACTCGACACAACTCGAACTCGACACAACTCGAACTCGACACAACTCGAACTCGACCCAAATCAAACTCGACCCATCTCGAACTCGACCCAACTCGAACTCGACCCAACTCTAACTTTAATCATTCATACATTTTTTAAACTTAAATAGAAAAATAACAAATACTTTATTATCTGTGTGGTTGATAGCTCAGTGAAATAGTTGATGGTCTTTATACATAGTGGTTGTGGGTTTGAACCTCATATGTTCATTGGACATAAGATATCTTTATATGTAGACATTTATGTCCTGTTCCCCATATATATGTTGCGGCCAGTACGTTCACCTAGCGCATAGATGGAAAAGTTTCAGTGACACTTCAGAGTTCCATACACCTCATTGTATGTGCTGCTTCATTGGTTAACAATGCTGGGCTGTATACTAAGACTTGCTTCGTAGTTGCTGGGATGCTGTTGTTAACAAACATTTTTAAGTATATTTAAGCAGTAATCCAACGCATAATAAACAGCATTAGCGAATTCTTAGCTTAAACCTAAACTTAAATAATGCAAAACTTATAAGAAAGAGTCTTAAATTTTAAAACAGACTTATATAGAAGTTTGTTTAAGTTGATAAATAGCTCATTTGTCTTAATTATAAACAATTATTGATCTTTTTTGATTATATGAAATTAACTATTCAAAAAGTTTCTTCTTTAGTTTTTTAATCAATTATTCAATTTAATAAATGTATAATTGATTTAATGATTTTTTCAAACCAAGTTAAAAACTAACATATATATGTATTTTAATTATAGATTTGCATATATTTTTAATAATTTAAAATTCATCAAATAATTAAACTTCCACACTGTATAAGAAGTTTTTTAGCTCACTTTGAAAAAGTCGAGCTATTGGATTTGAAATGTCTGTCTGTCAGGATGTCTGTCTGTAGACTTTTTAGGTATTTAACCAATTTCTTACTTTAATAAAGGGAATTTGACCTTTTTCTTATGCTAACTAAGGGATTTTGTTCTTTACTCTAATAAAGGGATTTTACCAAATTCTTACTCTATTAAAGGATTTAACCCTTTTTCTTATGCTAATTAAGGGATTTTGTTCTTTACTCTAATAAAGGGATTTTACCAAATTCTTAGTCTATTAAAGGGATTTAACCCATTTTCTTATGCTAATTAAGGGATTTTGTTCTTTAGTCTAATAAAGGAATTTTACCAAATTCTTACTCTATTAAAGGGATTTTATCAATTTCGTAATCTAATATAAGGAAATCGACCTTATAATTTTATCTGTCGGTATCTTTCGGTATCTGACGTTATTTGTCGATATCTGACGTTATCTGTCGATATCTGTCGTTATCTGACTATACCTGTCGATATCTGTCGTTATCTGTCGGTATCTGTCGGTATCTGTCGGTATCTGTCGGTATATGTCGGTATATGTCGGTATATGTCGGTATCTGTCGGTATCTGTCGGTATCTGTCGGTATCTTTCGGTATCTGTCGGTATCTGTCGGTATGTGTCGGTATGTGTCGGTATCTGTCGGTATCTGTCGGTATCTGTCGGTATCTGTCGGTATCTGTCGGTATCTGTCGGTATCTGACGTTATCTGTCGATATCTGACGTTATCTGTCGATATCTGTCGTTAACTGACTATACCTGTCGATATCTGTCGTTATCTGACTATACCTGTCGATATCTGTCGTTATCTGTCGGTATCTGTCGGTATCTGTCGG
>JAQIXJ010004066.1:0-11467 GCA_034700185.1 Phthiracarus laevigatus | reverse complement strand
CTACTGTCGGCTGCGACATCGTTCCAATATTAACCACGAACAAATAGTAATGTCATACACAATCACTGCAGTACTATTTATAACAATGTTTTAAAGTACATAAAATTTTTATAATAAAAATAATAATTAGAAGTTTTATTTGGTTAAAAATAAAAAAACAAATATGGTAAGCAACATTATAAGTTTTTTTGGCGTAAAAGAAAGGCAGATATTTAAAAATTCCCTTGACTTATGCACAAATATATTCACTTAAAAAAATTAAAGTCAAAGTAAGAGCAATACTTAGGTCAATTCTTGTTTAATAATTAAAATTCGACTCGTTAATAAAAGAAAAAATAATATAACTAAATTTTTAAAATATAATGCCATTCATTTGTCAAATTTTGTATAAGAAAAATTATGTTGATAAATTTGGTTTCTAAAACAAAATTTATTTACAGCTTTCATTACAATACTTTCATTTTGTATATTTAGTTTCTATTTCTAATAATTATTGTTGTAATTCAAGTTCCCTTATGCCGGATGAATTTGTTAGGATTCGTTTGTCTTTTTATTGTAGCGGTTATATCAATAATACAAGCCAAAAACATTAAAGTAATGATAGTTAAATAAATAAATAGTCCATTATCTTGGATAAATCCAGTGACAACTTCGATTAAAATCCTTAAATGAGCTGGCGATCTTCTATTTTTAAACTCATGAAAGAAATTCAACTCTATCAACTGAAATTAAATAATGTTTCTTCGAGTTATCTTTTAAAAGCTGAATCGAAGTTTCATAAATCAGATCTCAAGTATTAATGCAGTCTAATATTTAATGAAATTTATGTAAAACCAATTAATGAATTATGCAACACAGTCAATTCTCCTAAAATAGCTAAACATTTGGCACCAATAGTATTCGTCGCTGGAGCTGTTGTTGATAGGAACTACTATAATTAATACAGGCACCGCTATAATTATTAAGTAAATTAAACTCGGAATGACGTTTTGGATTTATTACTAACATTTGGATTTATTTTTTGGAATCAAATTTACTAAGATTTTAGTTGCAATTCTTTAATATTTTTGCTTTGTTTTCCGTGTTTCTGGAATATTATCTAAACTATTAGAAGAATTTTCAAAATTTTCAATGACAAATTTTAAATTTTGGATTTATTTTCTGATTTTTTGCACACTTATCTCAAAGTTTTACTTTAATTTTCCAAACTTTCATTCTAAGATCTTTAAATTTTGGTTTTATTTTCTGATTTCCCATTCATTTGGATTTATTATTTTATTTTCTGGGCAAGGATTCATCAAATACTTAAAAATTTATACCAAATCTTTGTAATCTCTACGGAATTAAACTTTACAAAGTCAGATATTATGACAGTATCAGCGACCATATACTAACGGAAACTAACTTAACAAAATCAGATATGACCGTATTTACGACCTTTAAAAACTGAAACTAACTTTAACGTCAGATATTATGATTGTATTGGTCTTGTTCTTTTTAAAATATTAAAGGCATAGAATTTTTAAATTAAACATTATAAAGTAAACATTAAAAAAAATTTAAAACTAATTTGCTAATTACATCAGTTTTGATTATTGTTTCATAAGTTCAATAATTTTTTTTTAAAAAAAGTTAAATATCCTTAATTAGGTTCAGTTTAAAATTTTTAATAAATTTAAATTATGACCAGTTTTAAATTGAAAGCGGCATATGCCACTTTAATAAACAGTATATTTCATTTGAAAAACCGGTATATGCCACTTTGATAAACAGTATATTTCATTTGAAAAACCGGCATATGCCATTTTGATAAACAGCAGATATCATTTAAAATTCCGACATAAAACACTTTATAACGGGTTCCATACGATCTTATAGTCCAAATCGGCATATGCTACTTTGATAAACAGCAGATATCATTTAATATTCAGTCATTTAAAACTTTTTTACGGGTTCCATACGATATTATATACCAAACCGGCATAAGCCACTTTGATAAACAGTATAATTCATTTGAAAAACCGGCATATGCAACTTTGATAAACAACAGATATTATTTAAAATTCAGGCAAAAAACACTTTATTACGTGTTCCATACGATCTTATAGTCCAAACCGGCATAAGCCACTTTTATATTTTTACAGTAAAAGCAATACGGCATATTCCGCTCAAACTTTAATGTTATATTTTGTCATTTTTGCATAAATTGTAAATATTATCCAGTTTTTGCTATTTTGAGCCGTAATTTTGTTATTTTTCCAAAAAAAGACATAAGCCACTCAATATTTAACATAAATTTTGGCTTATTTGACCTAATTTTGGGGTTATTTTACCCCTTTAATGCTAATTTTGTGCGTACATTTTGTATATTTTACCCTATTTTTTCTTAATAACCTTAAAATCCCTTTATTAGCATAACAAGACGGTGAAAATCCCTTTATTAAAGTAAGAATTTGGTAAAATCCCTTAATTAGAGTAAAGATCGTAATCCCTTTATTAAAGTAAGAGTGTGCACAGATATACAGACAGGCGGACAGACAAAAAATGGAGTGACAGTCAAATCCATATATCTGACAAATTTGCAAAGCCAGATAAAAAACCAAAAAGCAATCTATGAATTTGACGTTTTTATTTGTCTTATTCAACTTATAATTGATAAATGTTAAGCCGTGGGTAACGCAATGGCTAGTCGTCGTGCTGACATCACTAGGGGTTGTCGAAATCTTAGCAGTTCGATCAACGAATCATGAGATCCAGGCACTCGATAAAAAAGTATTGACTGCAAAGTAATACAAAGTCACTATTAGTACCATCAGTGGTAGTCATTGATCTTCTTTTCAACCGTAGTCAATGACACAATCAACTAAGACCACTCTCTTCTGGAAATAATAGATTCAACAGTATAAGAGAATCACTATTATCAATCATAGTATTGCATTGGTAGAACCGCTTCAACATTAGATGAAAGTACACGTTGTACTCGAATATCACAAACTCATCAAAGTCTACCCAACGAACTATAATACCACTCACGCTGTCATTACTCACCATACTCTACATTCAACTCAAAACACACGCACACCATATCAGTGACACAAATCCACAGTTCATATCAATATAATAAAAGGTACTGTTGTAAATAATAGATCATTTAATGGAGAACTTTATAATGTTAATAAAATTGAAAGGAAATCTTTTTTCCACGTTTGTTGTTGAAAACCCTTTAATTGTGGAATGATATTAATTATAAAGGAAAATACCATGTAATAATTAGTTTTTGTAATTAGTTATTGCCTTATGAAAAATCTTTTAATTTTATATTTAAATATGTGCAAATGTGTACTTTTTCACTTAAAATAAAATGCATTTAAATTATAATACGGTTTTATTCACAAATTTAACTATTTTTTGCATTGCTAATAAAGCTCTTTTAATAAATTATAATTTTATGATTCTGTAATGGATATTCCTCAACCTGTTTAAACAATTAACATAAAACAACAATTGACGTATCCTGCTCTATAGAGATCTAATTTAATTACCTAATGTAGAACAAAAACAAATCATAGTAAACCAAATTAAATCCCAAATAAAGATTTATTTGATTGCTATAAACTGTTTGCCAGTATTAAATTAAACCTTATTTGCAAATATCACTTCTTTTGTTTAGAATATTATGCAAAATGACTTGCCATAAAATTGAAAATTTTGAATACTAAGAATAATAATTGAAAGTTTAACTTATTTCAACTATTGTAATATTTATATGCGAATTAATCAGTCTAAGTTAAATAAAAGTAGACTATCATAAATTGGATCAACTGAAACAAAAATAAAGCAAAAAAAGGATCAATTTATTTGCAATAATTTTAAAATCGTTTAATTAAAAAAATTTCTAAATAAATGAATGAATCTGATTAAATTTTTTTATAAGTTTAAATCGAAAAATCGAAATAGAATATTAAAAATAAAAAATCTGTATGGGAACAACATGTGTTATTTTCAAATTAAAATCAAGAAGAAATTTACTTAAAAAACTGTAAATGATTGATAATCTTTTATTGAAATATCTAATGTATTTTAATGCCAATTGTTTTTGGATTCCATTCGAATCAAATAAATTCAATTGTAGATTGAAATAGTTTATTTTTTTAATCTGGCGATTTTTATTTAAACTTTGCAATGTTAACCTAAAGAAGTATGAATAAACCAAATCTATTTGTTGGCAGGTGCCAAATAAACTACAAAATACAAAAAATTATAAGTTATTAAAAAATTACTGCAGCAAACCAAGTAAGAAAATAAGCGACCATGCACTAAAAGAAACAAACATTATTGTGTAATTTTAATGCAATTTCTTTCATGTTTTGCTGTAAAACTGTGTTAAAAATGTAATTGTAATACTAACAGAATAATATTTATGTCTGTTGAAAAATTGGAATTTCAGTGTGTTTCAGAATGTTCAGCTAATTGTAATATTAGACTTTTAATTATATTTTTTATCATGATTAAAGCACGGAAAATTAAATATAATAATTTTTTTAATGGTTAGAGCTAATACTTTGAGAATTCTTTTGGGGATATAACTATTAAAAACAAGTTGTTATGCAGATTTTATAAATAAATAAAAATAAATATTTTGTAAATAAAAATATATAAATTGTACATAGTTTAATTATTTTAATGTTTTTGGGAAATTTTTATTCAAATTCGTAAGTTTTTTATAATCTACCATATTGGGACCTTTCTTTAAAAATTTTTCTTAAAATTTAGTCAGCTTTAGTACTATTAAAAATTTTGTTCTCATATATCATAAAAAAGTATTTATCAAAGTGAAAACTAAAATATTTTAAGCATTTTAATTTAATATTATATTCATTATTTTGTCTCAAAAAATTTTTTATATCCAATATTTTTGTACCTATAGAATTTAAATTTATTCCTTACTTTATTTTTAATTAAATAAAATAAAAATTTAAATAATAACTTTTTATAAAGCAATGTTTAATTAGTTTTAATTAAATATTCATTCAATATTTTGACTTTTAAATCAATATTACAATCAATATTTTTACCTAAAAAAATAAAATATTTCCAGGCTTTAGTCATGATTAATACTTTTATATTTATTGTTTATGAGTTGATCATTCATTATGAACATTCACAAAAGAATTTATAAGTTTTCAACTGAAAGAACATAGAATTTTATAATAAAACCACGAAATTAGAAGCATTCTAAACAAAGATATAAGAAAATGTAAATCGAAAGGAATTTAATTAAATAAAAACCTTTAATCGAAATTAAAAAGATATTGGTTTTATAAAAAAATTTTAAATTATTTATTATATTAGGCAGTTTAAGGTTTAAATGTTGATTTTTGATATAAAACTGTAATTTAATCTTGATTTGAAACTGTTAATATATTTCAAATTTTGATATGATAAGTTGGAAACCATCCATTGAATAATCATTTAAATTATCATTTATTATCTTAAATTCTTAAAATATTTAAACATTTTGTATTTCTAATAGAATAATCCGATTATAATTAATTTAATTTTCATTAGTTGAATGAAGTATTTTTATCAAAGTAAAACAGCTGTTAACTTACAGCCAGATGGACTCTTATCAAAAACAAAAATTTATTCAAAATATTTAGTTAAAAATTAAACTTAATTTTAATTAGTATAAGTTTTAGTCAATTTTACAAAATTACATAATTAATTATTAACAGTTTGTTTTATTTTTATTATTACATTTTTATAAAACAAATTTTGTTAAATTTTATATTATAAAGCAGTAAATGAAATAAAAATTTAATTGAAAAAATTCAAAATGACTTGTCATAAACTCATAAACTTGAATAGTTTAAATACGAAGAATTATAATTGAAAATTTAACTTATTTCAATTGTTGTAATATTTATATGTCAATTAATCAGTCTAAGTTTAATAAAAGTAGACTATCATAAATTGGATCAAATGTAACAAAAAAGAAAGCAAAAAAGGATCAATTTATTTGCAATAATTTTATAATCTTTTAATTAAAAAAATTTCAAAAATTAATTTGTTTTTAAATTTAAATCGAAATAGAATATTTAAAATAAAAAATCTGAATGGGAATAACACGTGTTATATTCTAATAAAAATCAAGTTGAAGTAAACTTTACTTAAAAAACTGTAAATGATTGATAATCTTTTATTAAAATATCAAATGAATTTTAATATAAATTATTTTGGAGTTATTTTATCACATTAATAAGTTTTTATTGGCAATTTTTCAATTTTAAGTATTAATAAATAAATTTTATTTTCGAACAAATTAATTAATTTAAGATCTTATTCTGCAAAACAAACTCTTTGATTTGAACTCTAATATTTGACAATCGAGCGCATTAACATTTAATTAAGAGAACACTATCTAATGATCTTTTCATTTTAAAAAATTCAAATCAAAATGGGATTAATAATATTATTTATTTGAGATATAAATGCAATTTTGATAACTATAAAAAATAAACAAAAACTATAAAATCTATATTGAAATGCAATTCAAATAGGATGTTTGTTAAAAATATTAATAAAATAAAGAAATAAAAATTTAAAATATACATTTCGATATTGAGACATTATCTATTTTCGTTTTTAATTCATAGAATTTGATCATATTTAGAAAATATTATTTGTTAGCATTTTACCATTTAAATTAAAATTTTTAAAGATTTAAAAAACACATTTCATTAGATATAATATGTTTTCAAAACAAATGCAGATTTCATTACATTATATATAATATTAATCATTCAAACCCAAGTTGTCTTATTTTAAATTTGTTAAAAAACTTTGCTTTGTATTAAACATTAATTTATGAATGAATGAGTAACTTAATTGCAATTAAAGGAATTATTCAGGTTATTCCTTTGGCTTGATTACAAATAAGATTTTAAATAATTGTTAAAATAAAAGATAATGATAATTCGTAAGTAATCAAATTTTAGCAACGGATCGGATTGTTATGTGTCTAAATATTTCTTTAAACAGGAATGGTAAAGAAAGGACTATTACTTAATTATAAGTTGACATAACGTAAACGTCTTATACAAGACTTTCTACATATAATTCGGGCAAAACATTTTTTCTAGCCGTTTATAACTTATAGCTAGTTTTTGGAACAATCTTTGCTAATCACATAATACTTTTCTCTAAAAACTATATTAAATTTTAGCGTTAATCTTTTAATAACAATATATTCAAAGTTTCAATAATAATCTTTGAATAATAATATAAAATCTATTATGGGTTCAAACTGTTAACAAAATTCTTAGAGTAATATGCCATTTTATGCGTGGTAAAATCCTGTTATTGAAAGTGTTGTTAATGTACTTAAATATAATATTTGAGATTAATCAATAAAAATTTTAAAGATTTATTGGTTTAAAAAAATTAATAAAACTTAATCAAATTTTTCATCCAGTTTTGATAATATAAACTTTTGTACAATATTATTTGTTCAATTACAGTTACTATTGATAAGTGACTACCAAAAATTTCATATTTATTATTCAAATTCTTGATTAAAAATAAGTTCGATAATTAAAATTATAATTTAATTTCGATTTTTAGAACTGAGTCTGATTAATTTTTTATATGTGTATTTTATTTTATTTTATTAGCATTTTAATTTATATTTTTTATTGAAATTTCATTTAAAATGCATTTAAATTTAGTTTATTCTCTTAAATTAAATTTATATCGCAAATTAATTTTGTTTACCACTTAAACGTAATTTAAAGATTATAAAAATGTATGATTAATCTATTATATTTTGTTTAATTATTAAAGTAAGTTACTACATTGATCTATCAAATTGTAGTTTAAATTTTAATGTACTAAATTTTTTATTGTTTTAAATTTTTTTATAATAAACGTTAAAAAATTTAGATTAAGTAACTAAACTTTGTTATCAAAATTAGGATACATATCGTCAATTTTTAATTCTTTAAACAGAAATTTATAAGAGTGATTTATGCAATGCAAATAAGAGTAAACTTATCACAAGGGCGTTGAAACTCGTTATTTTACAAATTTATCAAAAAGATATTGTTTCATTTTAAAACTAAATTTATATTAATTTTAGATCCAGTTTTAATTATAAAACTGGAGTAAACGAATTAAACGATTCAGGCGATATTAAAAATATCAATCAAATTTAAAAATTTCAAACGATTTCAATTTTTTTGAATGTATTTGTGTGAATTTAAAATTTAAATTCAATGCAAGGCTAGCTAAACCGTTAAAAACCTTAGTTTTCAACAAAGAAAAAATATCTTTTTCGGCAAATAATGCATTATTCAGAGAATACAGATATAGAAAAAATAACTTGAATTAACAAACGATTGTTCTTTATATAACATATTTTTGTAACTAAAATTATAAAATTTTTCGAACTATATATCAAACGATTAAGAAACGATTTTCTACCATTTTATTCTAACGATTTTCTCACTTAAAGCAACACTTTATAACTAATACATAAATTTCGCACGTATATTGTAATAGGAACTGTAAATTGTTTTAAATATTGATCAACAATATTGAGCATAAGTTTGATTTATACAAAATTGGAGTAAATTAATCTTAGTTTTTAGCTAACATTGTTGCATACGAGATACGATAGGTGTGAGTGTTCACCTGTTTCCTTTTAAACTTAAATTGACATAGTTATTTGATTTTGGATGTCTGTTAATCTGCCAGTACTCTCTAGAATTTGTGTCTGTATATTCCTCTGTATGCCTATCTTCGGAATTTTTCTGAATGATAGGCGTCTTGTATTGAGAAAAAAAAGAATGAACATTAGTAATGCGCTCACTTAGACTTTAAATCTATTGTTGGCTTACATTATTTATTTCTATTTTTAAATAAACAAAACTTTAATTAAATATTGTTTTGATAAATATTTTTAATAGTTTTAAAACTTTGTTAGAAAGAGTACTTCAATGAATGTTTAGGATATTTTTATTCATTCTTAGTTTAGCTGTCGATGAAGTAACATCAAAATTTGCTATAGACCCAATAATACCCGTGTCATATAACGTGTTTTAGTTTAATTATAGGCTGAAATCTAGTCAAAATTGGAAAAATAAATTGATAAATTACAAAAAATGGCAAAAATTTTGAAAAGTAGCTCCCGTTTTATGTCAAAAATAGTCTAAATGAGGTCAATATTAGCAAATATCTAAACTTAATATTCCGTTTTAGTTGTAACTTTATGGGAAATATGGACAAAATAGGGTTAAAACAGCCAAAAATCTATAAACTGAAAATACCTTTTCAATTTTTGTAAATCTAAAGTCTATATATATCGAAATAGCGTAAAAAAGAAAAATTTTTTGGAAATTGAAAGTTAAAACGTTAATTTTAATATAAATAAGAAAAAATAATGGAATCGAGCGATTGACGATAGCGAGCGACCAAACATTTGCTAAAACTAAATTTATAAAGTCATATATTATGACTGTATCGATTTTGTTCTTTTCTATCTTTTCACTATAATTCCAATCATTTTTAATAATTAAATCATAAAACTTAATCATTTAAAAAGAATCAAAAAATTTTCGAATAATAATTATTTGTTTTATGATAAAAAACTGTATAATTTGGATAATGCTTTTAATTAGTTAGTTTTTATTCAATAAAAATATTTAGAAAGACTTATTTTACTTTAATAACCTCAGCATTCATGAAGATTTGAAAGCTTCTACAAAATATTATTTAATGTTAAATTTAAACTATTTTCGGGTACAATTTTTTGGAATCCGAGTATAAACGACAAAAAAAACATTAAAGTTGAACAGAATTGCGATTAAGTTCGGAAACTCTTACAAAATGGTATCAATTATATTAAATAAGTAAGAACTAAAACAAAAGTTAATAACAAATTATCTTAAAATAGTAATTTTAACAGACTATCACTTTTATTTTGATATTTCTTATGAATTATAAACTTTAAGGTATAGCATGCTTAATGTAAATAATTCTCTAAAAAGCTCTAAAAGCTCACTTAAAATTGATTATGTGGTTATCGGTTTAATATATTTTTTAAAGAAAAGAATATTAAACCTGACTGAATGGACTTCTTGTAGAAATCTAACCAAACCGCCCATGAAGCAAATCACCTGATAAACCAATCTGATTAATAGATCCTAATACATCTTTACTTAAGTTTTAAAAATTATTTACGTTTTAGAGAATAAAAACTAAACAATCATTTTTGACAGATTGCTATAATCAATTATTTTTAGTGATATTAACAAAATAATTCATTACATATCAAAATTAGTAATTATTTCTACAAGTGGTGGAACAGCGGACATAAACTTATGTTGCTTTCTTAACTCGGATGCCTCGCTATCGATAACATGTTTCACTTTTTTCCAGTTATCGGCGCTCATAAGTTGATCGCATCTTTCAACCGATTTGTATGGTCCACACGTGAAGTCAAGCACGTCATCTGTCTATTTGTTAGAAAATAAATAAAGTGGATAAATAAATCAATTAAATATTTTATTTCGACTTTGAAATCAATTTAAATTTTTAAAATGCTTGCCATTCCATTGATAATATCCATTATAAAATCAACCGTTTCGATTCCGGTTTTCGCCTGACATAAATTTGTAGTTTGTTCCCGAATGCAATCTTGCAAAACGTGAAATGTACAACAAATTCATGGTATTCTCCAATTCGGCTCAAAAGTTTTAATAAGTTCCAACTGAACTATATATCTATTTACGCAAACGTGAATTGGATCCATATATGGTTTCGGGAGAAAGCAAGAAACATGTCTCACAAAATCTATTTTAAGTACATAAGTGAGATTTTCATAACTTTATATTTTCGGCAAAGAATATATTGTTAATTTTAGAAATTTTTATTTAGTCAGCCGAAGCAAAAAATATTAGTTCACGTTTTTATTTAAAATAATATAGCATATGACTTTAACAGATCTGTCAGACTATACGTCCTTGTGTCATCAGTTTTATATTAATAAACGGATTTAGCTTTTTGTCGTTTGGTTTAGAATCGAATATATTCAAATATAAGTATGCAGGAATCTACGAAAAGTGAGCTCTCTATGTATTTCACATTTTTATATTATTTTTACAAAAAATATTAACGACAATATAACGTAAATTATAGCTCACTTTCTTGTAATAATAAATCTGTACCTAATTTGTTTTATTAAATCTGTCAATATTGAATCTGTGTGTTCATTCATATCCAAGATATAATATTGAAGACGGAAATTCCAACTTATGGGTTTCTTTTTGAATCATTTTCATTATTTAATTTAACAAAAAAAATTTTGCGGTAAAGCTTTTGAGTAAGTAAGCGATTAAATGATTAATTACCTGATCTCTCCTTTGCATCTTTACATTGTTTTCTCATCACTGTTTTGAAGTCATAGGCA
>JAQIXJ010004065.1:0-11470 GCA_034700185.1 Phthiracarus laevigatus | reverse complement strand
TCTACCACCACTTTGTCATTCTTGAACCAAACCACCGATTAGCTTAAGACTTACATCAATCGATTCCTTTAATCATATATACTCATTTGGTTTGATTTGAAGAAAACTCAAATTAATATCATGTTTACGTTTTTTGATGTGCTCTATCGAACGGAATTGTTTTCAAAAAGATCGGCTTACGATCCTTAATCCATGAGAAATAAAATTAGTTAAGTTAGTGCGCAAAACTTTGAACATTATGTAATCGACAATCGATATTCGTGTTGAAAAAAACGTTTACGTACGATATATGACATCATTTATGTATTTATTTAGCAAATCATCGCTACACTTGTAGACTTTGAATGACTCATTAGATTTTATATTGAATACCAGTTACAGTGTTGTCATAATTTGATTGTCTAACTATGTCTACACACGTTTATTCCGATACTGGAAGACTTATTAAGATGGAAGTGGACTATAACTCCACTGTTGATGAAAAGATACCGATTTGCGAGAAATTAGCGAAGGTTTACTTTACTTTAAATCCATCCAACAAATTATAACTTTTCGATATTGTTATGAATGGATTTCAACAATTAATAACTTTAAATGAATTTGTTTGATAGGATGGTAAACTAGACGAAGCTTTGGATATACTTTTATCGCTGGAAAAGCAAACGCGAACTGTATGTGATATTAAATATTTGAATTTTTCAAATTTACAGTAGCGTTAGATATGATTATACGGTATAACCATTGATAATGATTAATATAACGATTATTGTTAGGGCGCAGACACTCACTCGACGAGTCGTGTATTGGTGGCTATCGTTAAGCTTTGTTACGATGCAAAGAACTATAAAGCGTTGATCGATAATATACTATTATTAACTAAGAGACGATCGCAGATAAAGCAATCGATCACCAAAATGATTCAACAGTGTTGCGAATATGTGGATCAAATGCCTACCAAAGAATTGCAGCTCCAATATATCGACACATTAAGGACAGTAACCGCTGGAAAAGTATGACCAATATATTACTTTTTTGCATGTTACCGTATTCCCGGACATTATGCCCCACTGGGGCAAAAACTAAATCGCGGTAAAATCAGATAATTGGTCCTTTGCTGTGGGGTATAAACTCAGTTTTTGCCCCACCCCTCACCTCAACTCACATTATGCCCCAGTGGGGTATAAACCGAATTATGATTAATTTATTTAACGAAATTGTTTTTATGTTACCTTAACTCACTTTTTACCCCATATGAGCAAATTCAAATTTCATAGTTACGGGTTGCTATGGGGCATAAACTGAGTTTATACCCCACCGGTCACCGCGATTGAGATTATGCCCCATGTGGGGCATAATGTCCGGTAATACGGTATTAGACGGCTTTTGACAATTTGGCCATTAGTTTGCTTATGTATTAAATATTAGTTTTAGACCAATTTTTATGGATAGGATTTGTTGGATTAATTAAGATAAATTGCAATCCATATTTCATTAAATATGTGAATAAGTTTGAACATTAAAAACTTATAATATTTATTTGCTCAGATCTATGTAGAGGTGGAAAGGGCTCGATTAACCCATAAGTTGGCACTTATTAGAGAGACTGAAGGAAAAATAGATGAAGCGGCAACTATTTTACTAGAACTCCAAATCGAAACGTACGGCTCGATGGACAAGAGGGAGAAAGTTGAGCTCATTCTCGAGCAAATGAGGCTCTGTTTGGCGCGTAACGATTACGTGAGAACGCAGATAATTAGCAAAAAAATTCACACGAAATATTTCGAAGACAAAACGGTTCAAGATTTAAAGTTCAAGTATTACGAGCTGATGATTAAACTGGATCAACACGAAAGCTCGTACCTAAACATTTGCAAACATTATTTGGCGGTATTTAACTCACCACTGGTGCAGGAAGACGTGTCCAAACGGAACGAAACGATTAAAAATTGCGTGATTTACGTAATATTGTCGCCGTATGACAACGAACAGTTCGAACTCATTAATCGAATTAAGAGCGAAAAGGTGTTGCAAGAAATTCAACGTTATTACGAAATTATCAAATTGTTTACCACCGCTGAGTTGATTAATTGGCGCGCATTTGTCCAATCATTCGAAGCGCTTCTTAGAAATGGTGTTCAGGATTGTGTGGCCACCACTGCGTTCGGTTTCGATGATGTCGGAAATAATCGTTGGAAAGATCTTAAAAATAGAGTTGTCGAACACGTATGCTTTAATTAAATCAACCATTACTGCTATTGTTGTTACGGTAATTAATTTAAATTTATATCAGAATATACGAATTATGGCGAAATATTACAGTCGCATATCATTACGAAGAATGGCTGAATTGCTCGATCTTTCACCCGATGTATGTATTACTACATAGAAACGGAGGCATCAATTTTTCTAACTTGATTTTTGTTCGCTTCATTAGGAAACTGAAGAAGTGTTAAGTAATTTAGTAGTTAAGAAAACGATTTGGGCAAAAGTAGACCGATTGATAGGAATCGTCAACTTTTCCGCTCACAAACATCCGAGCGAAGTGTTAAACGATTGGTCGCGAAATATCGATTCGTTGATGCAATTAGTATGCAAAACAAATCATCTGATCAATAAAGAGGAAATGATTCACCAAAATTACGTGGCAAATACCGAAGTGTCGTCATAGACTTGTTTGACTTTTTTAACTTAAAAACAAATTTAATTAAAAAGTTTTGTTTACATAAGCACTAGCATTCGATAAATATTGAATTGTTCTTTCTTTTCCTAACATATCCATAATTTCTCTGACAGGAGGTCCAGTCTATTAAAAAACAAGATATATAGTTAAGTTCAGTTACCTTATATGGTCGCTCCCAACCATTAGTTTATACGTTATTATTTTTCTTAAAGTTCAATTTTTACTTATAATTTCGGATTTTTACATAAAATAAGACAAGAATCTTTTCTATTTTTACCCCATTTTGATAATTATAGTCCTTATAATTACAATGAAAACAGAATATCCCGTTCAGATTTTTGGCTAATTTGACATATATTAAGATTTTTCACATAAAAAAACGGGAGCTCCTGTTCCTAATTTTCACCTTATTTCGGTCATTGCCAAATATTTCCCATTTTCATCTGTTTTTTGCCTCTTTTAAGCCGATTTTTGACCTATAAATGTGGCCATTTATTACCTAATTTTTTCACATTTTGACGTGAAAATCCCTTTATTAACATTAGAAACAGGTAAAAATCCCTTTATTAATAAAGATCAAAGTCCCTTAATTAACATAAGAGTGCGGACGGACAGACAGACGGACATTGCAAATCCATATATCTGCCAAAAAGTCCGATAAAAAAGAATAAATATAACGTTAGTAGAGAACTGATTGGGTTAAAAATATTACGTAATGTGAAAATACCTCCTTATTTGTTAACGAAATTCTTAATAACTTCATAATTTTACTGTAATCCATGGATTCTGAACTATCAGTCTTGTATTGGTCTTTAAAATAATTGGAAACATTTTCTTTGTTCAAATTCACCAAATCAATGGTTTCTCTAAGAACGTTATCTGCAATTAAATTGAAATAATTGTATTATTGAACTTAAAAGTAAAACAGTGGTTATGCCTGTATTTTGTTTTGTGCCGAATTTTTTCAAATCCCACGTTAATTCTGGTACTTTCCATAAGAATTTAAATTCTTGATTATTTACGAGATCATTCAGCGTATATATTCTGTCCTTAGAATAACAGTAAAGTTAAAATTTGATTTATCATATAATTAAGCAAAAATTACTTGACTCCAAGAAATCAAATGTTTAAGATAATCATCGGTTACGTCTATATTGGAATTCATATTATTATTTTGAAGTAATGCTCTCAGTTCTTCGATTAGTTTAGAAAATTGGTTATTTCTAATAAATGTTCGGATACATAATCGATTGTAAACGTTAATTTTATCGATTTCCATTTTACAATTATGATCTCTTAGTTTAGTGATGTCAAATAACTGTACCAACGTTTCCAGTGTATCAATATTTTCGCTGCTTTTGTCCACAAATCCTCCGTTAAGAACAGTTAAATAATTAAGAATAGCATCGGGAAAATAACCATTATTTATAAAGTAATCGATTTGTAAGTGCTTTTGTCTTTTCGATAGTTTTGATTTATCGGAATTCAAAATGAGCGGTAAATGAGCGTATTTCGGTGCACACCATCCAAACGCGTCATACATAATCAAGTGCTTTGGTGTGGACACCTGCCACTCAGCACCTCTCAATACGTGCGTTATCTTCATATAATGGTCATCAACAACATTCGCCAAATGGTACGTTGGATAGCCATCCGATTTGAATATAATCGGATCGGATTCGATTGCCTCCAAATTAAAGGTTAATTTACCGAAAACTATGTCATCGAAACTAATCGGTCCTTCCTTTAGTCTTAATCGTATAGTGTGCGACACACCATTCGATAGCTTTTCGTTAATTTCTTTTTCGGACAAAAATCTACACCTATTGTCATATTTAATAATTTCGCGATTTTTTGCGGCCTCTTTACGAAGCAAATCAAGTCTGGTTGAAGAGCAGAAGCAACGATATGCGTGACCGCTCTCTACTAATTGCATCGCACTTTCTTTGTACAGTTCTAGTCTTTGTGACTACATTTTGCCCAAATATGACGAATATTTATTAGTACTTTTTGAGAATTATAGACCAATTAAAACCTGTAAATAGGGTCCAAACTGTCCCCCAAAACTCGGTCCTTCGTCTGGTTTAAGTCCAGCCCATACCAATGCATTCTCTAAATTTTTGATTGAATCTGAAACTACTCTCTCCTAAAAATTGATTTTACAAACAAATTATATTTTTCTATATAAAATATGTGGTAAATACTTGATCGGTGTCTTCAATTCTTAATATAAAGCATCCATTGTTTTGTTTGGCAAAAAGATAATTATAAAACGCAGTCCTAAGACCACCCAAATGCATGAAACCGGTAGGACTTGGAGCGAATCGTACTCTCACTTCGCTATTAGTGTCACGTTGTGATAGAGTACGTGACATACCAATCTTAATATGTGTTTTCAAAAACATTTTCAAACAATTAGATTTTCTAGTTAACATCGTTCGTATGTTTTCCTGTTTTTAATTGCGTCTCCAAACTTAATTTGCAAAATCTAAACAAAACGTTTGTTTTTATATTGTATTAAATGCCATATAATACAGTAAAACGCGTTATGGAAAACTTTTTATGCTAAATAAACTAAATGTGTCAATGGTTTGATTTTTCCCAAACCAAAACCAACCGTTTATTTACGTTCTCAAACCAGACCAATCCAAACCATTTCAATATATAATTATGAAAACCAAACAAACCCATTATCCTTTTCTTCCGTTTACATAATTTAAGTTAAATATTTTTAAATACTTAATAATATGTGTTATACTTTAGTGAAGAATCAACACAATCAATAAGTATTTCGACATTAGAAATGTATTCACTATCAACTATGGTTTTTAAAATTTGAAACATTATCGAAATTAGAAAAAGAATCCATTCTAATCATAAAACTATTTTTACTATTTTAATATAAATGGCTTAAAAGTGGTTTTCTTGAATTTAATTTTTCCAAACCAATCCAATAAAAAAACAAGAGTGGAACACACATAAGAGGGCATATTTTCTCAGCTTTTGTAACAAATTTGGTCTCTTATTAAGTTTAAGGGATAAGGCACGGAAACACAAGCACACGGAAATATCAATTATATATTGGCAATTTTCAATGTGACATAAAAACCTAAACCAATGGTTTTAATCATTACAAATCAAACCATTGGCACCTTTAAAATAAACATTAATAATTATTATTCGTGAGAATTGATTCGTGCCAAACAACAAAAAAGTTTTAATTTCAGACAAAAGTTTTTTCTTAACTTACTGTTAAATATTATTCAAGTCTTAATGAATATGTGATGCAAGCTAGTAAATCGATAGCAATTTCAGAATTGGACAGGTTTTAACCCGAACCAGAGATTGATTTAACCCGAACCCAGCCCGAGCCGACAAACTTGTCGCGTACCCAACCAGAACCCAATCATCCCATCTTAAGCAAATGTCAATACTTTATAGCAAATCCTATCACATAATTTAAATATTGTAATAATTTTACAACTAATAATTGTTATTTATTTATAAATAAAGTTCTTATTTTTAAAAATGGCATAAGTTTTCCTAAATTTTTAGCTCTCTTTGTAAAACGGATTGTTTATCTTTATTGGCGTCATTCACATTCATAACTTGGTTATATTCTCTCTAATTAAAAATAATAAAATTTTCTAATAAACAACTATTGGTAAATACCTATTAAATAGTTGAATCATTTCTCTACAGCTCTTTAAAACCCAAAAAAATCCAAGTTTTATAATTTTGACAAATTGCTCTTTAATTTAAATTTAAATTATCTTTTTGAAGATAATTAAGCGTATTTAATGACTGTTTAAACATGAGATACAACTAGAGTATCAATTGCTGGTAAGTACCTGTTAGAATTGGATCAATTATATTCATAGTTACTAACTCAATGTTCTTTTGATGAAACTCTATGACAGAGAATTCAATTTGTCGAAAGCTCCTAAAAAGAAATTATTTTGCTTTAATAATTTTTCATTGAAATATCATAGATTTTATGTGGAATGTTTTTTGCAAAAATTATTGACATTTGCTTAAGATGTATAATCGGGTCGGTTAGGGTTTTATAGTCTCGGGCACGGGTCGGTTCGGGTTCAAACCTGTCGGGTACGGGTCGGGTTCAAACCTGTCGGGTTCCGAAATTGCTATCGATTTACTAGTCTAATCTAAAAATCCAAAAATCCAAGTTTAGTAGCTATAATCGAGCGTCAACTGTATGTTTCGCTTGTAAGTTATAAATATTTTGGCGCTTTTTACCAATAAATAGATATTATTATTGTCAATATGAGTGAATTGGGAGAAAAATTAGCAAATTGGTCAGAATCTGAGTTCAAAATTAAATTAAATCCAAAGGATATTAACAGGTTTTTAACCAAAATCATAACGATTTTACGATCAATTAACTTCTAATCACATGATTTACTCAAAACAGTTTATTGCGCACGAAAAATGGTGGGATTTTGGAAAAATTATTTGAATTTATGGTGAATCGAGTGAAATCGAAAAAGTGAGTGATTTGCGACGATTTAATTAACTAATACACTAAAATAATAGATTATTTTGTGAGGAATGGGGAGAAAATACTGGTTTGCGCCAATATTATTGAATGCAATGAGCGATTGAAAGCCACGCAAAACGAGATCAACTCAATCGAAACGATTGTCAGCCAATTGTATGGAATACTCTCTAATCAACAAAATAAGCGTAAAATTGTGGCACACGTTCGCCGAACTCAACAGTATAATATTAATATAATTAACTTATTATCGAAAATCACGGAAAAAATTGCGGTTAAAAGCAAACGTAACGCTAACATAACCGTTAATCATAATATACTGAATGATGTTGTTTTAAATTATCGCCAATTATTATCATTTGACTCGCAAATTGGAATTAATACGGTTATAGTCGGTTCATCGCAACACCAAATACTACCGAAAACTAATGTTACTTTAACTGAAATTGTATGCGTTTTTTTTGTTAACCTGATTGATCGCTTAAACTCGTTTATAATTGTTTATTATTTTCCAATTAGAATGAACTAATAGATGGTATTAATTTGCATTTGTTTGAAATAAAGAATATAACTATTAATAATAGCGGAAATCGTAATACAATTGATAAGCAAAATATGTTAACAATGCTGTCAGAAGTTGGTCACAATCGTATTGATAATATTAAATCGGTATTTATTAGTTCTTTTTGCTTTCATTACGGCATTCAATGTCCATTTTATTTTGTTAGATATAGTTTCGTAGTTATAAATTGCGCAAAAATTAAATGTAAAATTAACTCAATTAATGTTTCAGTCAAATAAGATATTAGACGTTAAATCGTCGAAACAAGCGAAAATCGATGAGACGAAAGCATTACTGGAAAAATCGTTACTAAAGTACTGCGAAATACGAGAAAAGCATAATCGTTTTAAAGATAAATTGGTAAAAGTGATAGATTTGTGCGACGCGTTCATTCAAGATAAACGCTCGAAATGCTAATAAATATCCAACCATTTGATAATTTTAAATACTGATTATTATATTTTTAGTAAATGTTTTAAACGTATTTTTTATATTTAATCAATAATTAGCTCACTTTCTAAGAATGAGAACTTATCGATTTGTGCTGTCTGTCTCTTTGTACTCGTCTTAAAGTAAAGAATAATTAAACTTTGAAATTTAAACAATCTTTTCTTTTGAATTTGTTTGATTTAAAATAAATGAGAGAAGAATTGATAGCTAAGAATAATTTGAAGCAGAACTTGTGTTCGTTCTCTTGTGTTCAAAATAGTTTGTAATTATTTTTAAAAATGCAAAATTAGCCTTTTAAATATGTTTAAGTTTGGACAACAATTTCATGTATCGAGTGTTCACACACGGAAACCTTTTTTATAACCGAAACAAACTGTGTGAAAATTAATTATAAATATAAAGGTTGACGCAATTGGATTATTAACTTGAAATACCGTAAATGCTTCAGAGCTAACCATAAGCTATATTGTTAAAGAATATAGAAAATGCGTACAATATAGTTTAAACGGTAAGTCAAAAAAACTATAAATTTACAGAAATATGTTTGTAAAAAGATATTAAAACATTATCTATTTGTATAAGAATGCGTATAAACTTTTAGTTACTATGCATCTCATACATACCGATGAAGTATATACTTGTTTAACGTTTATTTAATTCCAATTTAATAAAATATACTAATGATACTATAAAAAGTTTTCTGATCACAATATATCACATTTTGTTAATATTGCGGCTTTGAATAATGATTGGCAGAAAGTCAATCGAAATTGTAGACTTATTTTGAAACTAAAAGTTTGTAAATTCCAAAAATATATCTTAAGTGATAATATTTATTAAACTAACGAATCTGGCAGTCTATCAACATATTTGTATTAATGTTTGCGAAAACTTTCTATGAAATCTAACATAAAAATTGTCTACAAATTTTGTTTTATCAACGTATACACTAAATCGCGAAAATATTCAAAAATTTAAAGCCCGAGTCCTATGCAGTTCTAAGTTTAAGCACTACAAGATTAAATTTTATTACCCGATTTTAGAAAAAAAATTATGTTAAATATTTTTAATAATTTTACTTACTAATATTATCATAATTAGATCTTAAATGCAATACATCTCTATTTTAGCAACAAAAAAAACTTTTTGCTCCAATGAAAAACAAAAATTTAATAACATGTAAAATAAAATCGTTTATAAAGTTAACGAAAGAAAATTTTACATTACAGTTTTATTTAAATTAAATGTTTGTGGCTTCACACTCATCAATTATTAGCAACCTTAAGTTTTTCAGTTATTCAATACGTAAAGACTAAAGGTGCTAATGGTTTGGTTTTTATTGGTTGGTTTAACAATTTTCGTTTTGAATTGGTTTGGTTTAAGTTTTTAAATTTCTATTTGGATTGGTTTGAAACTATTAAAATAAGAAAACCATTAAACAATTTACATAAAAATAGCATAATTAATTATAGGGCAAAATCTCATCGTTTTCTAATAAACATAATTTCTCAATTTTAAAAATTAGGGTTGATAGTGAATGCGTTTCTAATGTCGAATACCTTTTGATTGCGTTAAATATTCAATAAAATATGATTCTAATCATAGATGTGTTACTTAATCCATGAACGCAGAGAAATGTTATACTTAAGCCACGCCCTGTCTAACTGTGCTTAACATTTGTGTGGTTTATCTGGACTGTTGCCCACATCACTGATTCTAATATTTAAGTATTTTTTAAAAAATTAATTTAATTCTTGTTCACGGAATAAAAGTTTCATTAATGGTTTATGGCTTTTTAATGGTTTGGTCTGGAAAAGTCAAACCAATGACATCTTTATTAAAGACTTTGGTGCCACTAAGTCATTGAAGGATTGATCAATAATAATGAATTAACATATATTCGCGTAAACGTTACGTAAGTTAACACATGTGACACGTGTGTTATGTGTTGATTTGTTCATAACATTTTTAGAGTTGGCGAGTTTATGAACGAATACGTACAAATTACGACAACACACTTCATCAGTCTATTCTGGTATGATTAAAATTCTAGTCATGATTTACATTTATAGCATTACAGTCAACTGTATGCCGTATACCGGTATTCAAACGTTTATGTGTTCAAAATCATATTAATCCAACAGTTGGTAACCGCACGCAAGTTATACCAAGTTTTTGATGTTTTCAATTTGAAAATGTGAAGCAAACCCTAGTTTACAACTAAATAACATTCAAATTTGAACTTTAAACTCGTATTTTAAAAATATTAAACTTGTTTTTTACGAAAATTACTGCGATATAATTTGGGAAACGCATAGTACATGACAAAATAATAAATATTCATAGAAATAATAGTTAAATAATGGATCATTACCTCAGTTTAATTGATTACGGAGTATTGGTATCGATGCTAATCATATCAGGTATGAAATGATTGGTTGCAATTATATTATTAAAATTATTGATTTGAATTAAAATAGCATTGATTGGAGTTTATTGCAACATAACTGGCGGACGTCAGCGAACGACTAACGAATATTTATTGGCCGACAAAAAGATGCCAATATTTCCAGTTGCGTTCTCATTGATGGCCAGTTTTATGTCTGCGATAACGCTTTTGGGCGTCGCTTCAGAGAATTACATGTTTGGAACACAATTTTTGGCCATAAACATATCGTATTTAATCGGTACACCAATCGCCGCATTCATATTTTTACCAGTGTTTTATGAGCTTAAAGTCACAAGTATTTATGAGGTAAAATCATTTTACATATAAACTTATATAAACTTTAACTGTTGTTTGTTATAAACATTTGCAAACACATGCTCACTTCCATAGGATTATGCATACAAATCTTACAAATGCATAAGTTTTTTCTCAGATAGAAAAATTTCAAACCCCTTTATGGGAATATATATAAGAAATACTTGAAATACTTTTGTTTATATAAAACTGCGAACATACGGACGGACAGACATGGTCAAATCCATAAGCTCGACTTTTAAATAAAAACGTGCGCTAAAAATTGTTTTTAATCTTACTTTTTTCAACGGTTCATAAGTCTATTGGAACAGAAAACTAGAGATGCAGAGTAGTGATTGAAAATTTTTAAATTTTAGAACCCACTAACGTTCCATTAACGGACCCAAAAATAGTATTAACGTTCCACTAACGGTAAAAAAACGGATAGCATTAACGTTCCATTACCGGTACCTTTTTTCGATTCCACTAACGTTCCACTCATTAACGTTTCACAAATAA
>JAQIXJ010004064.1:0-11474 GCA_034700185.1 Phthiracarus laevigatus | reverse complement strand
GTATTGAATTTTAAACAACATATAGAGAATGCTTTACAAGATATTTCTGGAATCGATTAACTATGGTCTAATAACAATCATTAGCATACATAAATTTTTGCAAGTACATGATATGCTTTATATAATCTTTTGCATATTATTTAATAAGAATTATATGCAAAAAATGTTTGGATTTTCGTTATTTGTAAAATAATTTTAAATATGGATTTTATCTATTTATGAGAATTTAAATCCGATTTATAATAAAATTAGATTTTAGATTGTAATTGTGATTAATTTTATCACATGATTTTATGTTTACTTACAGAACATTGAAATGCAGAGATTTCTGATACTCAAAGTAATAAATTTTATTGCTCTCAAATTATATCCAATTTAATTTCGACAATAATATCTACAGAAAGCTACAATCCAGATATAAATTAAATAGTATTATCTAGTAATAAATCAAAATATTTTAAATAGGCATTTCAAAAGATGGGAGTTGAGGTTATCTATATAACCATTTTTTCAAATGCGAGAATTATAACAGTATTTTCAATTGCGCTCCGCTAAAGTTTAAGCTATATATATGCATATGCTATATGACGATATGCGTAAACATAGCTCCGCGATGCTAACTATGTGATGAAATGCAACACTAATCAATTTTAAAAACTAAATTAAGATAGAATTAAATTTAATTTTTGTGAATAATGAAATTTTATTTGAAATATGCGAACATTAAAAGAAAACTTAGTAATTAAAATATTAGTTTTGTTTTTGTGTTTTGGGTGTCACAAATGATCTTTCAGAAAGTTCGAATTTCGATTGGATAAATGTACAGAGATAGAATTAAACAATTTTTCAAATTAAGGTCAAAATTTTACACTATTATTAAAAAAATGGGCAAGCATTCATGAGTCATTTTTTGGGGGTTTGAAAAACAATTTCATCTTTACGTATGATTGTCATCCTGGGGAATAATATCGTTGTCGTTTTTACATTTGTCTATAATGCATTTTTAGTTAAATGTCACTAAAAGTCATCCAACTGTCATGACAACTTTTAAAACCAACGATATTAGAGCTTACTTTGGTTTTATTAAGTGGATTTTCTCAACTACTTAATATTTGTGATTGTAGTATTGCTTGTTAAGGAAAATAAAAAGTTATGTTTTCCATTATGCAAAACATGCGTTGTGGAAAATATTACGATTCCTGTTGTCATCTGGAGGAAGATCGTAATCAATGTTTAACAAGGGATTAAAAATAACTATCAAAAAAACTTTCAAATTGGTTATATTATTGGTGAATTAATTGAAGTGTTACATAGAGAACCAAAATATGAAGAAATTTTCAAACCAAAAAACGCGATTTATTTAATTGCTGAATTGATTGTTGTTTTTGGAAACCCGCACTTTTCGGTGATATACCGCTCGACATAATTTGAAAAGGTTTCATATAATTTGGTTGAATATTATTTATAGACTTCAGAAGGTGTATTAGTATATATTTAAAATTATTCATTTGAAAGTAAATTATAAAATATCAGTTAAATACCAAAACACAATTAACTTTAACTTTTGAAATTATTTGGAACTCAAAGTATTTTATTAAGTAATAGTTTTTAATTAAGCCATACCGCACTTTATTACATTTATTAATAAAATCAATTTCGTGTTTAACTAGTAGTCCAAAAATGTTTTAAATTAATGTTTTATGCGTTAGCACTATTTTAAAGTTTTATAGTTTTAAATTGTAACAATTCTGAACTTTTGGCATCTAAAAATGTTTAATTGCTCATTAAGGTGCTAAAGGCTGTTAATTTTCTATACATTATCGAAGACCATCAAAAACTTAATGATATTATAGCGCAATAATGGTATGTGCTATAAGAAATCGGCTTATTTTGATGCGATTCAAGTTATTTAGTTCGTATACTTCAAATAATTACAGAAATAATAACTACATCATAAATAACGTGTAACTGCAATGAAGACACATCACGGTAAATCATAATATATCTAAAAACTTTATATTATTAAAATTGGTTTGGTTATTGCACATTCTTAGATAAATTACTTTATACTTGAAATGTTTATAATCTAATAAAAACAGCGATCGCAAATATTTTATAAACTGAATCGCAATACTCATTGCAATCAATACCACTTGTAGCGTCAACAGATAAAAATACTTATGGATAAGTGCTGAAATGGATTGCTAAATTAAATTTTTTAAAAATTATATCATTTTAAATCTTATATTAAAAATTAAATCTAAAACTAATTCTGGTTTTATTGAATTTAGAATATGATATCAGTAATTTAAAATCAAAATAATTGAATCATTTTTCAAATCAAAAAGGATTCTATGATTTAGCGAAATATAAAATTTTGATTGTTTTAATTTTCTATATTTTTCAAATAAAATATGTTAGCTTAAAAATTTATAGATTTTGAAAACTCGCCGTTCATTTTGCCAATTTTATATAATAGATCCGAATAACTGAAGAATTTAAAGCTATTTTGAATATTTTAAAAAATTGATTTTTTATTTATATAAATTATGAAGGACAACTGTAAATATAATAAAAAAATAATAAACAATTTTATTCAACAATGATTTTAGTTAAACAAAAATTAAAACTAATTTTGTTTAACTTTCAAATTTTAATTTTGCTTTTCTTTTACTTTTGCTTTTGAGTATTATTTTAATATAGAAAAAATTGCCAAAATGGGCAAAATTGTTCTAAAATGACTTAATTTGATTAATAATAAAAGTGGCATATGCCGGTTTTTGCTGAGAAAATATTCAATAACAGACTCAAAATGGTCTAAAATTTACAAAAAAACTGGGCAAAATGGGCAAAACTAGGCTAAAAGGACAAATTTTTATTAATGAAAAGTGGCATTTTGCCGCTATTTACAGTAAGAATATTGAATCATAAACTCAAAAATGTCTTAAAATCTTATCATCATAGGGAAATTCGGCAAAAGTGTCAAAACTTAAAGTGGCATATGCCACTAATAAACGATGATAAAGTGATTTGTTTTTGATTTCATCTGCTTTTAATATAATAACTAACTTGTAACCGAAAATATAAAATTATGGGAGCGAGCGAACGAAGAGAGTCAGCGACCATATACTATCTAAAATTTAAACCGCAAAGTCAGATATTATGACCGCAACGATCTTGTTTTAACTTATTGTTATGCGCTATGTTGGTTAAGTGTGATTAGCAATAAAAACAAAATATCAGATCTTAAAGTTATTTAAAAGAGAATAATATCAACTAAAAGCATAATTTTATTTACCCGCTAAGTTGTTTTCTAACTAGTATATTATTAAAATTTTTTATCAAAATTATTGGTTCATGGTGATTGAATGAATCCCACACATTCAATCACAACCAAAAATTTACTTAGTTAATCCAATAATGAATAATTGAAATGACTTTTTATACTAATTTGAAATAACATTATTCAATCTTATGTTTAACTTTAATCATTAAATTTAATTTATTTCAAAGACAGTTTAACTGTCGACGATTGAACATCAAAATTGTTCTTACTTACACAATTAAACGAGTGTCAATATGTGGTTTAGTGTAATTATTCAGACTCGTAAATTAAAAATTAATCATATTTGACCCAAGATAAACCATTTGTTAAACGATTTTTTGTCATTTTATACAAATTTTCTAAATTTATGATACATTTTTAACGTAATTTATTTCAAAAATACTATCAAAACTATACTTCAAAAAGTAGCTCAAAGATACAAACAGACAATTATCCCATATCCATATCCAATAGCGTAGCTGACTTTTACAAAGTGATCAAAAAATTTTGAATCATTATTTATAAATATTCAATATAATCTCAACAAAATTCTGCAGACTATTATTGTTATATATCCCTTTACTTAATTAAAAATTCAGTATTATGAAAATTAATTACAATTCAAAAAAGTTAACAATTAGAAATACACACATAAAGCTTACTGTTAAAGATTTAAGTTATACATATCCATTATCTAAACTTTTACAAATTTTAATAATTAATAACTCTTCATTTGTAATTTGGATTAATAATAAGTTAATATATTTTCATGAATTATCTGAAAAAAATTTAAAAATCAAAAAATTTAATATAAAAAACTACTTCTCCTCTTTTTACAACCCTTTCATTATAGTTAATCGGTATGTGTTATGAATTTAAACTTAACAAAATACATAAGAACATGCATTCTAATTTGAAATAAATAATAGATAAATTGATAAAAATTTAAATAAAAAAATTTTGTATCTTTAAAAAAAATTGAGATTAATAGTTTAAATTTACACGTTTAAAACTTGAAGAAAATCGAAAATATCTAACACCATTACTTATACCATATTAAAACTTTTTTTGTCAGTTTTTATAATATGAACTATACATTGTTTTGAAAACAAGCTTAAAGATAATGAAACAAAAAATTAAATCAAATAAAAATTAATGATTGAATTGAGTTAGATAATCAGTTTAAATTTTAAACCAATGTTTGTTTCAGTTTAATCTTTATTTGAAACATCTAATTACCCAAAAAACTTTTATTACAGTATAATATAAATGAAATGAAAAAACTGCGAATTAAATGACACAGATCCAGTGTTATAAAATAAAAAAAAATAGTAAAATAAACTTCTTTTTCTTTTTTGGTTATTAGGTATAATGTTGAGTAAACTTGATTTTAAATTTTTAAAAGATTGTTTTCATATTACATTAGCAAATCTTTAACTTAAGGTATATCCAAAAATATTTTACTTGTTTAATTTTTAAAATTTGTTAAAAAGATTATTGTAATATTTGCAACAAAATTTTTACTCTAAGCATAAACATTCCTGTAAAAATAATTGAAGCATAATCAATCTACCATTGGAACTAGACATAATTTAAACTATTTATGGTGGTGCTAAATGGTTCACAAACCAAACTTGTCATAATAAATTTATCGTATTTAAAATTAAAAAATTTTTAGAATTGCTAAAATTCAAATGGATTTTGTCATTTTTTGGATAGATAGTGGAATTTTGGCAAAAATGTCAAAATTCACTAATAAAATTTGAGTGTCTTATTCAGGTTTTTGTAGTGAAAATTAGGATTAACATTCTAAATTTGGCAAAATAATACAGAAAACTAGCTAAAATGGGCAATATTAGGCTAAAATGACAATAAATGATTAATATAGTGACTTATGCCGGTTTATATTTTAAAAATATTGATTACAGACTCAAATTGGTTAGAACTATCAAAAAACTGGACGAAATAGACAACACTATGCTAAAATGAAAAAAATTGATTAATATTTTAAAATGGCATACGCAGTAAAATTATTGATTTCTTATCTCTAGTCAATATAGGGAATATTCGGCAAATATGTCAAAAATTAAAGCGGCATATGCCACTAATAAGAGATAATAAAACGATTTGTTTTTGATTTCTGCTTTTAACATAATATGTAACTTATAACTGAAAACATAAAATAATAAAAGCAAGCAAATAAAAAAATTGACCAATCATATACTATATAAAATTAAAATAACAAAGTCAGATATTTTGATCTTATTCAGCTTCTTTCATTTTAGCATTCTATGAAACTTTTTAACTAACTGCAAAATTCTTATATTAGGAATTAATTATATCCTACAGTATAAATTATATTCTGGTGTTGCTTCCCAAATATAATAATAAATATAGTTTAGACCTGATTAATATAATGCTTTTAAACCTTATTTACAGTTTAAAAATGCATTAAAAATTTAAAGGATTTGTTTTAAGCATTTGTTATTCGTTAATTCACATAATAAAATTAAGCATTAATATAAAGTTGATTTCAAAAAATATATTTTATATTCATATTAGTAATATTATATGAAAAAACGGCGGACTATAATACAGATAAATAGGCGTTAAAATATTCTTTGTTTAAAAAAATTTAATTTTTATTAGAATTTTTTTAATTTTTTTATTTTTCCGAATGGGATATTCTGGTTTCATTGCATCTATAAAGATAATAATTCTGAAAATAATATAAATATAGAATTGATTATTGACTAATTTGTAAAAATCCGAAATTATAATTAAAATTTAAGCTTGAAAAATGAAAAATAAATTAAACTAATGGGAGCAAACAAACGGAAAGCGAGCGACCATTCGATAACTGAACTTAACTTTACAAAGCCAGATATTATGACCGTATCAGTTTTGTTTTATTTAAAATTGTAATCATTTTTAGATAACTTTGTAAAAACCAAACTATTGAATTTGTATTATATGTCCTTATGTAACGATGTAAAATTTTTGTAACTTGTTTGTTATGTGGAGTTTTTGTGAATTTTTAGTTGGATTTTAAAGTATTCTATTAGATTTGGGATTTGACATGTTAATCTGTAGACTTTTTAGATTTTTTCTATTTTTCTTTTTTTATTCATTATAATTGTAAATAATTTTTGGATAGATAGGTGGATTTTTAGATTATGATTATCTTTAAAAATTTTAAGGTTACAACATTTATATTAGTTTTATTGCGTTAAACAAATGCAATTCATTTCTTATTAAATAAATTAAAGTACATAATTATTCAATTAAAAAAGTACTACACATTCATAGAGAGATAACATCATTATATTTTTTGTTATTTGAAATATATTGAATAGCCAATGGCAAAATTGGTTGTGTTAAATCTTAATGTTTATAAACTCTGTAGTTCTTTTTAGCTTTATTAATGTCTGGCTCCATAGTCTGACTAATCCTACCTACTATTATGTAAACGGTGTGTAGTCGACTTCTAAATCCTGGAGTTCTGGCAACTAAAGGCTATTTCCTCCCTCTCAAGCTTCTATATAGACGGTCTTTAAAAATTTTTATTTAAAAAAGTTTTTGAGTTTTATAAAATTTCATTTAAAATAAACTCACTAAAGAGGTTTTAAGACCTTTTTGGCCTGTTTGTCCTTATTTTTGAAATCTAAATATAATTCTTTATTAAAATACAAAAATGAACATAATTATGGTGTTTTAATTTGTTAAAACTTTAAGCTAACTTTAAACTTGGCACAATTGTAATAAGTTTTTTAAATTTTTCAAAAATAAATTGTATTTTAATGAATTTTAATGAGTATTTTAATGAATCAAATTGTCTATTTATCGAAAAGATTATAGTAGCAATGTTTAGTTGTTTGATATTGACAGCTGTATCAAGAATATGGCTGAATAGAGAGCTAAGGAATCCAAAATGTTTGCAATTGGATTGAGTTCTTTGGCAGCCATTTTGTTGAGCAATGTTAAATGCATAAGCTCGGCTTTTTCTAAAAAACGTGACCTAAAAATCTAAAAGATGCAGTTTTGAACATTTTTGCACGGAATTTTGTGATTTTCCACCTGAACATTATATCCACTTTTAATTCCATTCACACGATATTTCCATTAACTATAATTATAAATCGAAAGAATCATTCAGTTGACAAAAAAAACTGAATGTAAGTCGAAGTTACAATGATTTGATAGCGTGACTTGTGTAATTGACTATAAGTGAGTCAATTTTATAGTATGTCCGACCACTATTAGTAAAATTTAATTGAAGATAATAACAATTGCTGTAAACGATCATAAGACATCCTTTAACTGAGGTTTTACACTACAACGTTACATAAAAATAATCTTTAAAAATCATTGTTAATTTAAAAATTGTATTTTTATATACATATATAAGAAGCAAAACTTTCGTTTAATTACGTTTTTGATTTAAATTTCAACTAACTAATATATAATATTAAACTCAATATGTTAAATTTAAAATAGATATATAGTACTTATAATTTATTCTTCTCTTAAATTCTTGTTTTAATCATTTCTATATTTATCAACGTTTATAACTTAAAGTTTAACTTAATGTCAATGCGAATAAGTAAAAGCTATTCTGACAGGGAATATTAGCAATTCTACGTAAATATATATTAAGAATTAATAATATAAAATGGATAACAAGTAACAATAGTTTGTTACCAGATAGACAAGCTGTGCAAGCTGTGGGCCGCTCGCATACTCTAGAAAATTTATGTGGCGTGGGTCTATATAGCACGATAGATTAAAACATGACTCTTTTGAATTGACTGCATTTGTGACGCATATCGGCCGTTACGAAATCATGGTTATTTACGTTTTGTTTGAAGAACGCCATATCCGTTTTCCGGCGTTTCTTTCTGAAACTTCTTAAATACATAATGCACTTTGATCTTAAGACAATTGTATTTGTTATTTACTCAATAAAATTTCAATATTTCATTAATTAAACTTTAGAAAGTATATGGTGGGTTGCTTTTTTATTTACTGGATAACATTCTTTTATACTATATTTTCTGTCATAAGATAAACATAAATTAATAGCAAATGAATTAAAATGCAAATTACATTATTATCCTTTATTACTATCCACAATTATGCCGCTAATAATTAAAATAATTTTTAACAAATTATCTTATAACAAAACTGTAAAAATAAAAACAAATTCATTTAAAATAAGACTATATTTGCTTTTCTTGATACATATGGTATCAATAAAATAAAATCTTAATGTTTAATTTTTCATCAAATTTGCTTGTTTTACATTAGTTCTGATTTGTTAACTAATTTGAGATCATTATAACTTATAATAAACACTTATAAATTACGATTTTTGATTATTTGGTTTGACCATCAGAATCTGTTTTATTAAATCTAACTATAGAATTCGAAACACATCGAAGAGTCAATATATTAGTTACAATAAATTGCGTAGAAACTTTTTCTGAGAATGTCAATTAACTCGCGTTATCAAAAATAAGATATTTATGCAAAAATAAGAATGAATATTATTATGGCGCTCACTTTGATTCAACTTTTTTTTAAGTGAGTAAATATAATTTTTCAATAAAGAGAATTTTCGGAAAATTTTCAAATCAAGCACACAAGAACCAAAGGTATATTAAAAACAAACTCGAAACGGTCATAATATCTGATTTGCAAAGTTAGTTTTATTTAGTATATGGTTGCTCGCTCACTCCGTTCACTCGCTAACCATTTCAATATTTCGTGTTCAATACTATACCAGCTACATTAGCGGCAGATGCCACTTTAGTTTTGAATTATATTTTCTTATTTTAACATGCATTTGGACTCTTTAAACCAGTGTTTTGAACTATTTTCAGCATAAAAATCAATTAAATACCGCTAAAATGTGGCAGATGCCATTGAGTTTTTAACATAAGTTTAGGCCATTTCATACAAGTTTTGCAGATTTTAACCAGATTTTTGTTTATTATGAGACATAAATTTTCTTTTTAACAGCTTACAGCGGCAGATGCCACTCACATTGTATTTCTAGTTTTTGTCTTTTTTGCCTAATTTTGCCCATTTTTCCAGTATTTTGGCATTTTTTGTCGTTTTGAAGCTAGAAATTACTTTTTTAAGTTTAATATCGGCAGATGCTAATGAAGATATAATCTAATTTTTCCAATTATTTGCCTAATTTGACAAAATTTTGGCGATTTTTTTACACTTTTAATATTATTTTTGAGAATACTTTTGTTCATTTTGACACAAGTTAGTGGCAATTATTAACCTTATTAACCTAATAATCCCTTAATTAACATAATAAATCGTTAAATTCCCTTTATTAGAATAAGTAGGAGGTCAAAATCCCTTTATAAGTATAAGAAATCGATAAATTCCCTTAATTAGAATAAGATATAGGTGAAATCCCTTTATTAGAGTAAATTGCAAAATCCCTTAATTAACATAAAGATGTGCACAACGGGCAGACGGAGAAACAGATGGACGGACATACCCAAATCCATATATCTGTCAAAATCTGATAAAAAATATTTAGATAAAATTGATAAAATAGATTTTTTATAAACAAAATTATCCATCAATTTTGCTCCTTTTAATCGTGATACAAAGAATAAACATGAATCGTATAACATTTCTCTTATCAAAAGAAAATAAATTATATAATTTAAACCAAAATGTCAGAGGAAAGTTTTTGAGACTTTATAATAATTTTCTTGAATATTACATTAACAACTTTAAATCAGTTTTTCAAATTAACACCAGTTTTCAACTCTCAACTTTTAATTTTTTTTAATTTACTTATATTAAATTTAACATATAATGAAAAAACAGAAAATAATAAAAAACAAGAACGAACAATAAAAAGTGAGCAAAAATAATAACATTCTTGAAATTTCCTTGTTCAAAACCTTTTTTTAAAAGGAAATAAATTGTGAACAAAGTTCATATTAATCAATAAAATATTTAAACTTGTTAAATTGTGACTAATTAAAATTTTAAAAAGTACATATAACTATTTTTTATCTGACTGCAAATTTATCAGAAATATGGATTTGGGTATGTCCGTTCGTCAGTCCGTATGTGCACACTCTTATTTTAATAAAGGGATTTTAATCTTTACTCTAATAAAGAAGTTTTCACCAATTTCTTACTTTATTAAAGGGGTTTTCACCAACATATCATGCTAATAAAGGGAATTTAGTAGTCAAAAAGGACAAAATTAAACGGTCAAAAATAAAAAAAAGTCTGCTCAAATTTGGCTTTTAAGGGGTCTAAAATGGTAAAATTGTGTCGAAATAGGCAAGAATCTGATAAAAATAGCCAAAATTAAGGCTCAAAATTGAGTGGAATATGCCGCTTTTTGTTTGAAAAAGTTCAAAAAAAACCACAAAACTGGCCAAAATATACAAATTTAGTCAAAAATGGTGAAAACTATAAATAAAAATTGAGTGGCACATGAAGGTTTTGACATAAAATAAACAACATTTCAGACTCAAATTGGCAAGCAATTACCGAAAAACTAGCCAAAATGGGCAATATTAAGCTAAAATGACAAAATCTGATTAATTTCAAAAGTGGCACATGCCGGTTTTTGCTGTACTAATATTGAATTTTAGACTTAAAATGGTATAAAACTAAATAAAATCTGGCCGAAATGGGAAAACTAGGCTAAAATGACAAAAATTTATTAATATAAAAGTGGCATATGCCGCTATTTTCAGTATATTTATTGATTTATAAACTCAAAAATGTCTAAATCTAGTCATCATACGGAAAATTCGACAAACATATCAAAACTTTCAAATGTTTTCTTAAGTTTTTGTAATCTTACAGGAATATTTGGTATCAAAGATTCTTTTTCCTTAGACGCTTCAATTTTGTATAGATTTTTTAATGCTAGGTGTTCATTTGACTTGTTTACATTAGACGGTTTCACCTTGGTTCTGCTGTGTGTTATGTTATTATAAGCATTAACAACACTATCAATTTTATTAATGTAATTTTTTGTATTAATTGCTGTCAGATACTTTGAAAGATTTCTTTATTCGTTCGTATCCATCTTTCCGCTATAGCAGCTTTTGTTTCCGTATTTCTCGCTATTACATGTACTATGTTATTTGTT
>JAQIXJ010004063.1:0-11475 GCA_034700185.1 Phthiracarus laevigatus | reverse complement strand
TGTTTTGGGTTTATGATTAGCTTTATTCCATTAGCATTTAACAGTAGTTACACTCAGATAGTTCTATACGCAATTCCCTGGTCATCGCTCACCTGTTATGTTAGTTCTGTTTTCAGCGATGTTCTTTCGTGGCAAATCGCTTACTTTTATTTGATTTGCTTTTATTTAAAATTGAAACTTAGAACTATTAACTGTAAAATAAAGACTAAATCCGATAAGTTTAAATCAAGACTTAATTGATCTTAATATTCCATCACTAAATAAACTGTTGCACGAAATCTATTTAGAAATCGAAGATTATAATCATAAATATTGGTCAAAGTTTGCATTTTAGCTCTATTTGATATTATCTTCTATAATATGTATACCTTTGTATAACGTAATGTATGGTAAATTGACAATAATATCTCGATTCATCTTTCTATATGCCACAATATTCTTAATTTCAATATTAATTGGTTTTATGAGTCCCGCTATAATCAGTATGTTTTTCTTAAAATTAGTGGAATTTTCAAAATAAGTTAATTTGAAACTATTTATCATTAATTATTATTGCATTATGAAGTATGTAACAATTGTTGAATTATAAACTTAAAATGGTAACGTTTAAGATTTATAAATACTTTTATTTTCCAGGTATTTGTCCTAATCAGTATTTTTTTATTAAAATTAGCGGAATTATTAAAAAAAGTTAGTATTATTATTGACTAATGGTATAAAAATATAGTTTTTAAATGATTAATTTTTTTTATTAATTAATAATTTTGCATTATATATAATCGATAACTGACAGAATGAGTAAAAAAAAGTTGGATTCAATCGTTGGGATTTATTTTTTATTAATATTATTCGCATTTATGATGTATATTGAAATTATTTATTAATAACTTTAAAGTCGCTAATATTTGAAATATATAAAAAATTCTAGTTTCCTTATTTTTTTATCGTCAGTATGCTTTTCATAAAGTTAGCGGAAATGTCAAAATAAGTTAGTATTAATTATTGACAATTTATTATCAAAACTTGAATAATGTTCTACACTTAAATATTGTTCATTTCCAATTGGATCTATCATCACATAACCCTTAAAGTTTTAAGCACAATATTTATCTAATGATTTGTAAATAAAATTTTAATGGTAATAGAAATAATAAAAATAAAATTAACATTTATTTGAATACTTAATTAACCAATATTAAGCTTAAAAAGTTTTGTATTATTATACAATCAAAATATTTAAAACATTTAATAAACCTAAAACTAAAATAAAGAAAATATAATTGCATTAGAAAAATGTTTGAAAATAGCTGTATTTAGACAATATAAACAAACTAGAAAAACCCACTTTCGGTGTGCGAATATTGCTTAGGTTTTTGTAAATGGACTGCACCCGCCCATGTCGGACGCCTCCGTTCATGTCGAACTACCCCCGCTCATGCTCCCATCTCGGACTCCCAATGCCGATGTCGGATTCCACCTGCCGATGTCAGACTCCACCTGCCCATGTTGGAATCCCCCCGCTCATGACAGACTCCCCCTGCCCATGTCAGACTCAACACGCCCATGTCAGACTCCTCCTGTCCATGTCGGACTCCACCTACCCATGTCGGACTCCCCCCGCCCGTGTCAGACTCCTACTGCACACATCGGACTCAACCCGCCCATGTCAGACTCCTACTGCACACATCGGACTCAACCCGCGCATGTCGGACTCCCCCTTCCCTTGTCGGACTCCCCCCGCCCATGTCAGACTCCTATTGCACACATCGGACTCAAACCGCCCATGTAGGACTCCCCCTCCCCTTGTCGGACTCCCCCTGCCCATGTCAGACTCCACCCGCCCATGTCGGTCTCTACCCGCCCATGTTAGACTCCCCCTGTCCATGTCGGACTCCACCCTCCCATGTCGGACTCCACCCTCCCATGTCGGACTCCCCCTGCCCGTGTCGGACTCCCCCTGCCCATGTCAAACTCCACCCGCCTATGATGAACTCCACCGGCTTTCGACTGTGTGTGTGACTGTGTGCGACTGTGTGTAGATGACTGAATATATGACTGTATGTATGACTTGAATGATATAGGTGTCGTGGGGGTGGACATTCGGGAGGGTCGATTATAGAGCTATTTAATCAGTTTTTCCACCCCTATTTTTTCAGGAGGGGTCCCACCACTTTTAAACCTACTAACAATCTGGTTTATAATAAATTTTTATTCGGCTTAATTTTAAATTATCTTAATTTTTTTATTTTATTCATTAGTTTCTGACTTTAATCGAAAGAAATGGGTCTAATAAAGTTGGCTTTTATTGCTGGAAATTATTCCTAATTAACTATTTTTAATTTTATCAAGTATACTGCTATAAAATAATCTAATATTACTAATTATTTTTGCTACATTGCAATCTAATCCAATAGATAATCGCGTTATACTTTATAAAGATATATCGTCAAGATATCAGAGCCAAATATTGAATTGAAAAATGATTCAAACAGCCATAGCTCAATGTCGTAATATTTCCGCCACAATATTAATTCGAATTGGTAAAATTAGTTCTTGAATGATATTTGATTTATAATGTAGGTTTTATAATAAATAGTTACAATTATGTATTTTTATTTCAAATATTTAGAAATTTTCCATTAATATTAATTCATAGCTAACGAAGTATTTCAGTAATTAGCAATAGATAGTATTGGAAACACAATGGATTTATTAAATTAAATATGTTTTGTTCATCTAAGACTTAAACAAAGTTAATTGTAATTCACATCTAATGTTCTATGAAACAAACTATTATTATATACTCGTTATATAACCGCAATTTATATTTCAAATATTTATCTTAGTATTGGATTAAACAAGTAGTAAAATTGTTTAAATAAATTTCATCAGATAGCTGGATGATTTGATGAAGTAGATTATCATTAATAATATCACCTTTGATTGAAAATTATTTTAAAAATAAATCAAATGAATACTGTATGCCTTACTTGATAGAAACGAAAGTAATTAATGATAAATAGGTTCCAGCAATAAAATCCAACTTTGCGTTTACCAATTCTTTCGATTAAACACAATAACTAAACAAGAACGACACATTTATTGTAAGGCTCACTTTCCTTAGGTTAATCAAACTTAAATTCCCAAATATTTTTTATTTCTAAACCAAATATAGCTAGATCTCAAATCCCTTTATTAATATAAGAAATCGGTGAAATTCCATTGAACGTATGGACAGACAGACAGACATTAAAACCATAGCTAGACTTTGTCTATTCAAAGTGAGCTAAAAATTATTGAACATAATTTTTATATTTCAATGTTATATAATATTATGAACAATATTATGGAGTTAAAACATAAGATAATTTGACACCTATTTTACAAGAAATAAAATGTTTTCGCCCCACAAAAAGAGAAATAAAATGCACATATATGTCAATTACATGTTATTTTAAGCCAATAGTTCCTAAATTATGGACCTAACCTAAAATTGGTTGAACATCTTCGGTCTAGTGATTTATATAATTAAGCAATATATCAGAATTAATCAGATTTATCAAATTGTCAAAATATTTAACATAAATGTGATATTTAGTTGAATTTGATGGATACATTGTCCAGATAATTTTAATAACTTTCACTTATAATTTGTTTCATGACTTTTTAATCAGGATAAAACTTTAATAAAGAATATAGATTAATATTTGAAAAAAATTTGAAAATCTCTGTTTTAAGCAATATTGACAATCGTAAACCCAGTAAACTAATATAATTATTTTTAGCTAAGTTTAATACTAACTATGGATCTTAAAATTTATCTATCGATAATTGCATTGTTTATATTAAAGTTTTCGCTCACTTTAAATCTATTAAAACCTATAATCACCTTTATATGTGTCTTAACGTTAGTTGCTCTAGAAATATTTGGACTAATATTAACCAATAAAATCGTATTTAAATACTTATAACTTCTGTTAGATTCTAAATATAATTGGGATGCCGTATTCAAAAAGTATAATAAGGCCGCGATAAACAGAAAGACAGTGTAATAGCAAACAATTGTTAGTATTAAATCTTTAACAACGTAAACGATTAGAAATAAAAATATGCATATAATTGCGGTGAAGAAAAAGTCAAACAAAAACAAAAATTTCGACCAATAAATGTCGTTATACTCGCTTATTTCGTGAAATATCGATATCAATAGGTAATTAATTAAATTCAGTTTAATATTCGTTAATTGATATCGAGTTTTCGCAAACTTTTCAAGTTTCCCGTTCAGTCGCAATAATTTCGATTTCAAATAATAGCATATTATGTAAAAATACACCAATTGATACGTGATTATATTAAATACGAAATATGCGCATAGAGTGGTGTTAATGCTCCACGGAATCGCGAATATAATCAATTGTTTCAGATTGCTGTTGATAGCTATCGGGAAAAATATGAACACAAACCACGGCATACAAAAATAGTGATTATTTTCGATAACCGAAAATAGGAATTTGCTTATTTTGATTAATTTTAAAATATCTTGCTTATTATACAATCCAATAGTTTGGGGCGAAATTAAACCGGACATCATATCGAAAGGCTTGAGATAATATGGTTGGTTTTGTTTATAATAGTTATAAAAGTTAAGTAGTTGCGATGCAATGAACATATGATACCCGAAAGCAATCGACAAGTTTAAATGATTTTTTATATTTAGAAAGTATCCGAAATCACCAATCATTATGAATAGGTTTTTATTTTCCGGTTTCGCTGGTATATTTAATGCAATTACGCTACGAATAATTTGTAAATAAATTGAAACAAAAATGAATAAGGGATTGCAAAGTTTATATCGCGTTTTATTCCCATATTTGAATAATGACAAACCAATACGGTATAAATGACTTCCAGCCGAAGGAATGATTAGGTCATCCGGTAAATTTTTGTTTAGACTGATCATTGTTGTCAACGAATATATTTTTGTAGTTTTGGGCATTTTTATTAATCATATAAAAGTTATATTATTTTTATTCAAATTAGCGAACTGCTTGAAAATGGAACATCAAAAAAAGTTAAGATAACATCAAACTTTATTGGCACAGAATGCGTGAAAATGTGTGAAATGTGTTTTGTGCGTGTGTGACGTTTAAGTTTATATAAATAGATCCTATTTTAAATAAATGTCATTTGAATATTTTTATTATTGCATTACTAAACTAATATTTTTAAAGAAAAATTTCTAAAACAAATAATAGGTTAACTATTTACTTTTTACCTTAATATAATACCTAACGTTTGAAACCAATTGACATTTAGTTTTATGTTTCTCAACAGCAATTTTTAACTCGTAGATTGCAAAGTCTTAACGTTAATTGGCAGAAATTATTTATACAATCTTTAAATAAAATTGAATACAATTTTTTTAAAATGAATGTTACAGAATTTATAACTTTAGTTTTCAGCTAAAAAATTATTTTTGTTGTTTAATTTTAAATAATTACTCAAATATGAAACTTAATTAACTTAAATTATTCATCAACAAAAAATTATTCCTCCATTCTTGAGTTAATGACATATCAATAAATATACATGCTTCAAAAGCATTAAAGTTTCTATTCCACTTATTATGCATGTAAGTTACCTAAATAATTCATTGGTACTACAATAAAGTAAATAAAATGTATAGATAAAACTCGCTATAATTTAATTATCGAAAATGTCTCGAGCGTGGTTTAAAATATATGATGGAAATACATATATTTGTAAGCATACTTCCTTATCTAAGAAAAAAAGATCTCTAAAATATGTGTAAAAAAAATCAATAAAAAATTTTCGATTAGTTGTCAAATAATCGAGACCCATCAATATACGGTAAAAGCAAATTAAAAATAGTGTTTGCACTTAAAAATGATATATGTTTACCGGTTTCCTGTTATAAAAGAGATTACACCATTCCGTTGCTTACTTATTTTCTTTCGTTATCATATGCACATAGTCTATGCGGTAAGTCCAATATTCAATATTTTGTCAACAACAATAAAACCCTTTACATTTATACCCCTACTGATAATATAGTCACAATCGTTTATTTCCATGCAATCCACTATCTAGATATTCTATCGTCACGAGTATTTTATTATTGCTATTTTAGTATTAATTCACTGAAAAATGAGCAAATTATTAATCCTTATGTGTTCGATTATATTTTATTTGCAAGCGAACAATACGATACGATTACAACAAAGTATGAGCAATGGCACAATGGATTCTATTGATCATTCATTACATGATTTTCCAACTGATATTTCTGGCAACGATGTGCTTCAATCCAATACTTCGCGTGTAAACGAAACGGTTGTTAATGAAATCGATGCTGACACTGTAATAGCGTTGGTTATTATGTTAGTGTTATTTTTGTTTTTATTAGCAACTTGTATGTGGTATTATCGCAATAATTGTTGCCAATGGCATTATAGCCGCTGTGATTGAAATTTTATTAAATAAAGATAGGAATATGAATATTATTTAAAATTCCAATGCATGTTTGATAATACTTAATAAATTTTGACTAATTCATAAATATTTGTTTAGAAATGAAAATTCAAATCTATGAGTTTTATAATGTTTTTAAATTTAAAATAAAATCGTATCGATCATAATATAATCATAATATCTGACCATAGAAGCACAGGTCCGGGTCTTTGAGGATATTAACGAAAACCCGGACTCGAAACTGAGACTCACAAACCAGTTTGGAACCTTAAGTTTTTTAAGGACTGGGACTAGGTCCATGTATATATCGCTTGGACTTGAAGCCGGATTCTGGGCTCATTTACATTAGTAATTCATATATTTTATGCAATTACGAATTTCATGTATTACGTCTAACAAATTGGCTGAATTTTCCGACCTTAAAAGTAAAAATTCATCTATAATAAAAATAATAAAAACTTATGGCTTATGGGAGCGTGAGATCGAAGTAAGTGAGGGAGCATATACTAACCGAGACTAACTTTATAAATTCAGATATGACTGTATTATTTTAAGTCAATTAATGCTTATAATAACTTTAACCGAAGCAATAAAAAAATTTTTCGGTTAAAAGTATATATATCTTCTATTCTCAAAAAGGATTTATTTTATTTACTGTTGACCGTATTTTAGACTAAACAATATACATAATTTTTGTATCTTCTAATGTTAAAGTGTTTTAAGGATATCTCTAAAGTTTTATGCATTTATCATTGATTACAATTAATTATATAAACTAATTTAATTAAACACAATGCTAGGGCTATAATGCTATAAATTAACAGTTTTCCTTTGAGTTAATATTTAAAAATTAAGATACTCTTATACAAATATTACACTGATTTTTGCAATAAGTATTCGAGTTATTTATTAATAAGCTAATTAAAATAAGAATTAAAGCTAAAGTTATTAGTTTTAGGCGAATATTTTTATGAACATAAACGTATCTATTTCGATAATTACCAATAAAATTAGCAGTTTAATTAATTTCTATGCATACAATTAAGCTGTTATTTAAATGTATGCACATATTAATTAATAAAGAAATTAGTGCTAAAAAATCCAAGTGTTAAAAGTGCCAATTAGCTATTAAAAAACAATAAGAAAATATTTGATTAAATCTTTATAAAATTATGACTAACGCGTTTGTATACAGTGAGTACAAATAATAACTGGTTGTTCACAATCAAGGATACAATAAAAACTCAGTTAAAATCCAAAAACGAGTCAATATGTTGAATAAATGTGCCAAAAGAAAGTGTTAAGAATACGAGTTTGTTTAATAAAACAGATCACTATTTTTGCAATGATTGTTCAATAAGTAATTGAAAAAACTTCCAATTACGCAAAAAAAACTTTTAAACAGCATATATGTTTTAATAGTCTTTAAAAACAGCTTAAAGTATATAAGAATTATGAAATATTTTAAACTATATATTTTACATGTGTTACTAATTATTAGTTTAATTTGGAAATGTGATAATTATAATAATAACTACCCTAATCATGAAAATGAAACTTTACTTGATTTTAACGAAAGAAATAACTGCTTTTACGACAATTTATTTAAAAAATTAATGCCACCTGATTTGGAAGAAGAAAAGAAAGTGAATATAACCAGACATGTAGAAAATTTGAACGTAACATTGGATAGACTCTATAGATTAAAAGTTTTGATAGCATACGCGTCAAATGAATTATTTAAGGCATTTTTACATAAACTTTATGAATTTGGTTACGAATCAATTTTATCGAACTTGTGTTTCGACGCATTAGTCAGAATTTTCGAGGCCAATAAAAACGCGGAGCTGTGGTCTGCAAAGTGTATGTGATTTAATTCTAAATATTTATATAGTTTATAACGAGAACTCTCATTTTTCTTGAGTTGAACTAACAAATCTAAGCTCAAAAGATGGTGAGAATTGAGTTTTAGAATTTCATAAAATCTTTTGTTTGAGCTTTATTTTTAACTTAAGCTTGCTTAAGATAGCTTCTCTGAGATAGATGTCACTCATTATTTGCAATTTTTAACATGTATTAACACATTATCGTTTTACATTAACTTAGTTTTCGACTCATTTGGATCTTTTCCCAAAGGCTTAACCGAAGGAGCAAACACTGACTTTGGTCAATATGATCAGTGTTTAGATATCAAAAGTCCTCAAATGTTAGAAAAAAATTATACCTCAATAATCTATGGTCAATATTGTTTATTAAAACTTGTTCTTCCATTACCAAACGAGCATAATAATAACGATAGCATTGACATGGATTACAATTTAAAAATTGGTAGCTTAAATATTCCCCTAACAATCAATAATAAAAAAGTGGTAGATATTGTTAACACAGTGTCTATTCGTGATCACTTTATTTATACCGATTTTTCAATTAATATTGGAATTTGCATTCCATCGCAATGCAAATCTGAGGAAATTGAAATCATTACAAATAATGGTATTTCAAATTAATGTAATGGATATTATTTTATGATATAATAATGAGTTTATAGCGATTTTTCCAATAACAAGGATTCCAATAAAAATTGATGATTGTTCGACGAAATCCAAACTTCTTACCAAAACGTATGACAACAGAATAAATTATTCTTTGTGAGTTCAAAATTTCATAATCAAATAGTTAAAACTTAAAACTACATTTTTAATTAAAAAATTTAATAAAAAATGATATATTTATTTTGTTTTTCAGGGTTGCATTATTGATTATAAGTCTATTTGTAGTGATTTGCACGTTTATTGACAAATTGAAAAATTTTAGTTATTTCAATTATAAACTGAATAAGCATCAGTTATTTTGGACGAAACATTTTTCTATTGTAACGTTTAACGAAAATCTTTTTCAAAGTTCAACTAAAAAAATGGCACCAATTGATACATTGAGGTTACTCACTATTCTATGGGTTTTTATTTGTCATAATTACATATTTACATTTTATGAACCAAGAGGATTAAGAAGGACCAGTGTGTTTCTAGAAAACTTTGTAAATTCAAAATTATACTTTTTCTTAAGATTCAATCATTTAATGGACATTTTTACAGCAATAAGGTAATCTGAACTTATTTTAAAGCATTTTGAATCTCTTTATTTGATTTTTTGAATTATTATAACATAATAACCATAATAATATTATATAAACTCTATAAAGATCTAAATATTTTTAAGCTCACTTTGTAAAAGTCAGCTATTGGATTTGCAATGTCTGTCTGCTTGTGTGTCTGTAGATTGTTAATGATCACATAATTCAGCAAAAATAAACATAATTGGGTCAAATATGGGCCAATATTGAGTCAAAAAGTGTCAAAATTGGCTTAAATAGTGGCAAAAGAGGGCTTAAATTGGGTTAAAAAGGCTTTAAAATGTTGCAAAATTGGTCAAAACTGACACAAAATAGATTTAAAAATGGTTAATATCAGGGCAAATATGAGTAAATTTGTGTCACGAGCCTTAATAATTATACTAAAACACGTTATGCGCCTACATGCCTTTTTAGCAAATTTTTTGATGTTACCTAGTCAACAGCTAAACTAAGAATGATTAAAAATTACCTAAACATTAACTGAAGTACTATTTATAACAATGTTTTAAAGTACATAAAATTTTTAACGAATTTTAAAATTAAGTTTTGTTTGTTTAAAAATAGAAATCAATAATGTAAGCCAACAATAGATTTAAAGTCAAAGCATTATTAATGTTTATTCTTGTTTTTACTTAATTTTCCATAATCAGTGGTTATGTAACAGCACTTTCTTTATTAAATCAACTAGAAATAAATAATGGAAAATTTAATTACATCTCGTTCGTGGCTAAACGTTATATTTATTGGACTCTTTTAATAAATGGTCAATTATTATTTGTCTATTTGAGTCAAATACAAGGAAGTGGACCACTTTGGCAATTTTACGAGTCAAAATTAGTTCTCAGGTGTTATAGTAACATATTTTATAATCACTTTCTTCATATTCAAAACTATATCCATCAGTTTATTGTTGTAAGTTAAGTTTTTTGAATTTTATTAAATTTTCTAATTTTTCAAAGAAACGTTAGTTATAAATTAAGCTTAAATAGATTTTTCATGTTATAATTTTACATTTTTCGCAAATTTACCTAAATATTGAGAAAACAAGAACGGCACATTCATAGATAGCTCACTTATTCAAAGGTTAATGCATACAAGTGTGATAAATAAAACAGTTTTCAAGATTTCAAAGCTCTGTATTTTAAGTTATAAGTTAATTTTTTTTGTCAATATGAGTTTGCGGACACCGGGACGGACGGACAGACGGACGGACGGACGGACGGACGAACGGACGGACGGACGGACAGACATTGTCAAATCCAGAAGCTCGCCTTTTTTGAAAAAAGTGAGCTAAAAATTTGGGCAGTCGCGATTAATTTTTCTTTTACAATATATAATAATAAAGTTTAACTGTATTAGATATAATTTAAGTTATTTATAGTTTTACCTTATTTTCCAATAAATAAAGTATATTAGTTTATAACTCTTCCTATTTTAGGTAGATTTCAAACTTATGTAGTTAAAGATATAATTGAAATATTGCAAACTATATATTCTATAGCAATCTATAAATTCTTCTAAGGCCATATATATTCAAAAATTAAAACAAAAGCGAATAAATCTTCATATGATTGCAGTAAACAGACAACAATTTATTTTTTAAAATTCGATAATAAATGAAATTACCACGTTATCTTTTTATCAAATATTCAAAAGAAACAATTTTACCAATAAAGTTTTTAATAGTTGCTTTAATTTTTATAACTCCTGTCTCATTTCTATGTCGATACTAATAAATGTTAACAATTTCATGCCTTATTGAACATTTCTCACATATTAAGTGTGCATTCCATTTATGGACTCTTAACGCATTATTACATTTGCACATTATATCGCCATTAATCATTATA
>JAQIXJ010004062.1:0-11476 GCA_034700185.1 Phthiracarus laevigatus | reverse complement strand
AGGCGTCTGTCTAGAGTTTAGTGAAAAAGAGTTGCTACATTAAGTTGCAACGTTAATATGAGTGCGCTTTTTCCCATTTTGCAGAAAAGTGGAACACTGAAATAAACATTGGTCTATTAGTTTTATTATAAAACATATTACGCATAAAAAATTACTAATTTTTATTACGTAATCTATAATTATCAACTTTCCGTCCATTTATTTTTGTATCATACAAATTGCATTTTAATAACACAAAATCAATTTAAATAATAGCTCATTGGCCGTGAGTTTTATAAAAACACGTGGCCAGGTATTCATTTAAATTTACGATAATTAGTTATAATTTTTGAACAATATATACAATTGATTAATAAAATGATTAATGTGTTATTTGAAAGAAATCTATTATTTATATAAATATTTTATAATAATTTTTAGTAAACTTCTATACTAACGGTCACAATACTATGAAAGCCTGGTTATTAGTTTATGTAGTTTTCGGTGCTAAATGTTATTTGGTTTATTTATCTTTTGTTTAATAACAAATTAGTTAGTTTAAAATTAGTGATTAATATCAATCAGATGTTGAGAAGGCTACTATAACACAAAAACTGATTTTCATATTCATTTTTATAATAATTTTATTGACCGAATAGTTATATAACTATGCATGGCAGTTAGTATTGCTCATCGTTATTATGGAAGTTTACTATAAATAACAACTAAAAATCCAGTCTAACTAGTTATGCTATAGGCTTGTAAAACGTAGAAAATTTTAGGCCTGAGCCCGACATTGGCAAGATAGATTGCAGCCCTGCCTGAGCAAGAATAAACAAAGGCTGATAAAACATAGGCCCGACTCGGAATACCCGATAAAAAACTTGTTTGTTTTTTAAACTTTGCTTAATTACATGATAAATACTAGGCTTTTTTATGCATAAAATGGTTTTATTTAGTACTTTTAATTATTAATTAAGAATTAACAAAATTTGTCTCCAAAATCAATTTGTTAAACAAAAATTTGTCTCCTATTTGACTCAAAGGCCCGATCCAGCCCGATGTTTTATCTAAACTGAGAAACACAGCCCGATAATTTTACTTTTAGGCCCAAACCCGGCCCGGCCCGTGGAAAATATCGGGGGACCGCGGGGGCCGACAAATCGGGGCCCCGTTTACATGTCTATTATGCATATTATAATAAATTTTAACAGCAAAAAATAAAAATAAATTACTGCATAAATTTAATGCATTAAAATTCCTAATCTTTGCATAAACTGAATCGTTTTAAAAATTTCCCATTACATCAAACTGCAAAATCTAATAATGAATTGCTAAGCGCGGCAATTTTATTGAAGAAAAACTAAAATCACTTAAAAATACCTTGGTTTAAAAAGCTTTACTATTCAAAACTTTAAATTTAATTATACAGCATTGATTTAATAGGTTATGTTATTGAATCACATTTAATTAGTGTAAATCATTTAGTTTTAATACTTAAGATCAGGGTGTCCCAGAGGGGGTGGACTGTCCCAGGATACATTCAAAGAGAGCTCACTAATTCACATGGTTATGATTACATAAGCAACAAACAGTAACTATTTGTTTTTAATACAAAATTGGAAAATGCTAAATTCTTTTATTATTGTAAAACTGAGAATACAGTGACGGATGGACTGTTTTTTCATGAATTTTTAAACCGTCAAAATCATTAAAAATATTTTAATAGTGTACCGAAACAGAACCAATTAAAGGCCCGATGTTTAAACAGCGGTTTATCCACAATTATGGAAGCTTTACCCATAAAACTTTCGTTGTAAATGTAGGGTATAGTTGCTGTTTTAAAAATTACCTGTGTTATATTTATAGACGAAGAATCCAGGAAAATCCCTCATTTTATTAGTTTAAGTTATAGTTACAACTGTGATATATCTTCACGAACTACATTAAAACTAGAATTTTGAGACCAATTTAATGTTCCTGAAAATCCTGAATTTTACTGATAACTTCTGATTAAAAACTTTATTCCTGAATATTTGTTTTCATGTGATCAATGATAAAGCTATTGCATAATAAGTTATAATACATATGTGCTTTAATATATTATATTTAGTGTTAAATAACATTGATTAAAATGCAAAAAAACAGGTGAATCATTACTTTATAAAATTAATAACATTGTCAAAAATGGCAAAAATTTCATTATATTAGACGGTAATCTTCGATGTATGTTGTGCTCATTCACATTTGTTAATTTTAATCACAATCATGGAAAATAAAAGTATAATCAACATATTGCATCAGAAAAACACAAGAAAAATAAAAGCATAGGTTTAAAACAATCCACAATAAATTCATCAATCGATAATTTATCAAAAATACATAATGAAACACACCAATTAGATTCTGATTTGACCGAAATGTTATTGTCTGCGATTATACCTCTTCATAAAGTCATTAAAATTAAATTTAAAGAACATATTTCAAAATACACAAAATTTAATGTTCCGAGTGTTACAACACTAAGACATAATTTTATTGATAACTTATATCATCAAAAACTTTCTAAAATTAGAGAAGAAATTATTAACCACAAAGTATGATTTATAATCGATAAGACTACAGACGCAAATGATCGCTATATTTTTAATGTTTAAGTTGGTAAACTTGACGGTCCAATATCAAAAGCAATGTTAATATCAACACAATTTCTTGAAAAAGTTGACCAAACATTCATTATTAAATCATTGAATAAAGCTTGTATGATTTTATGGAGTATTGAAATAAAACACGAAAATGTCGTATTAGTTGTATCAGATTAAGCATCAGCTATGATTAAGGCAATAAAAGTAGCTAAAACTCTATTTAAAAATATGCATCACGTAAAGTGCGTAGTACACGCTTTGCATCGTGTAATGAAGTTATTCAAGACAAAAATTAAATATTTGATAAGTTTATAGCCAATATGTAAAAAATTTTAAGAAAATCTCCTTTTAGAAGAGAAAAATTTAAAACAATATGCAAAATAAATGAACCACTTAAACCAGTCATTACCAGATGGTTAAGTGGGTTAAAAACTGCATTTTATTATTTCGATAAAGTTATACTTCATTTTTGATTTATTAGATGCAAAAAGTCAGGCAATTAAATAAATTAAACTTCTAGTTAAAAAACTATTAAAACAACAACTTATAAGTCTACAAGTGTTTAGAAAACTCACAAAAATCACTGAAAAATTAGAAAGTTCATCACTTAATAACTGAACAATTGGATTTAATTGAAGAAGCAAAAGAATTTTTCCCTAATTATTGTTTAGTTAAAATAAAAATCCAGATTTAAAAATTTTACTTCAAAAAAAATTCATTAGACTATCGACTTAAAACTACCACACATTAGCTACGTTTTGGCTCCAATTAGGTGACTAAGTTATAAATAGTAATATTAAGTACGGTGTCAATCAAAACCTTGGTAGAAAAGAATTTACCTTTTAAATATCCTATCTGTACAAATAAGCCTATGCGTTCTTAATATCATAGACGGTAGTTTTGACTCATTAAAGGTTTTATCGATTTCTTTTCTAATCAAAAGTGCGTATAACTAATTTTTTCAATTTACGAAAAATATTTTTTATAATTATTAGGATTTATAAATTTTAAATTTAAATATTTGCCAGGTTTTCATACAAAAGCTTAAAATAATAAAATAATATTTAAAAAGTGACGGTTTGTGGTGTTTTCGGTTACTATAAAAACAAAGCATACATTACCGAGACATTTAATTATCAAATCGATTGAAAGTTATTTGCATACATATGGTAATTCTATATTCACTTACTGCTATGAACAATGATTTAGATTATTTCAACCAATTATTTTTTCAACGTTTATTTAACACTTGAGAGGAATAACAGGATATAACAACCCCAGTATCAACTTGCGCGCTTATAATTTTTTTATTGAAAATGTAATATTTTTGCGGATTTAACAATGTTTCAATTAGTATTTCCTTTTCATATCAGTAATTTTTCTCTTCTTAATCTATATAAATGAAATTTATAATAATCCTAAAATGAGTTTGGGGCAATTATCAACCCCATAATGGCTTAAATGGATGGCAACGCTTTTCAATGTGATTTTTCCCAATGCGTTATTATTTTCTGTATAGCATGAAGAGTTTATGAATAGGGATGCAGCGCAGACCACCGGATGCGCAAAGCACTTTGGAAAGAAGCGAAATATTTTTAACCCTCAATTGTAAAAAATGATCGACACATAACGCTGACGCGCTTCACGAGTCGATTTTTCAATTTTTTTGCTAAAATATTAATTTAAAATTAGTTTTAAATTAATAATAATAAATATAATATTATTCTTACCTAAAAAATACCAAATAAACCAAAATACTAGCAAAAATAATCCTAAATGTCCTAATTTTCGAATTTGCAAAGAAATAAATATTAGTTTTGTTTAATTTTTAAGACGTTAGAAATCACGCCACCATTTTTTTCTGCAAAAATCAATGTCGAGATTTATTATTGCTTAGTTGAAAACATAAACTCGATGCAAACCGCAAGACTACGCTTAAAAACAGCAATAGACTCATAAAATCTTAAAACTTATTATATATACTATTATAAAAATAAATTTTCTACTATCTAACTACATTACTAATCTAATTATAATATTCTATTTTATACTAAAACTATTAATTAAATTATTGTGTTAAACTATTTAAACTATTCTAATGTAACTTTTAAATTATAAACTTATTTTATATAAATAAATCTAAAAACATTATGTAATAAAATTTATTTTATTAAAAATACAAAAATTGAATAAAAAGGTTATTAAAATTATATTAGTATTATTAAAATAGACATTTTTTACTTTACATTCAAATGCTAATGAATCTAAAGGTTTACTAAATTCATTTTATATTTTTAACCTTTGTTTAAATAAAGTATAAACTTTAAATCTACTCATAAGCTACTAAGCATCAGTCCCAATAAATCTAGTTTTGTAATAAAGCTAAACATTCTATTAACTTTGTTTAAATAAAGTTAATAAGAGCAATCTACTCTAATTCAAAAATAAAAACATTGCTTTAATGTAAAACAAAAGATCAAATTATTTGAAAACTGATGGTTCATTTTATGAAAGATTAACTCAATAAATTTGATATAATTGTACCCATCTTCATTACTCATTAAATAACTTAAAAGATTTGCAACAATTTCATTTATAGGTTTTGCATATTCTTATTTGCAATAGATTTTTTTTGTAATCTATAGCAAAATAATAATAATCTTTAAAAAGTAAGTTTGTTTTAGACTCATTAGCACAAAAGATTAAAGTGAATAGAATATTAAATAATATAAGTTTAATCACAATTTGTAATTACGCAGATGCGAAGCTATAACTATCATTAAAGTTTTCATTTCCGATTCTTTTTTTCTGAAAATAATTAAAAGAAACATATTTAAGTAATTATAATTTATCTTGCTAAATTTTCATGAAAAATCTTCCTTTTTTTAACTTTCTAATGAATAAGATTGCAGTTTAATTTCTCAGTTCCACAACTTGCTCATCGTCTTTTTTGGGTGGGGACTTGATACGCAACTTATATTTGTAGTATTAATTATCAAATGAATAGAACAAACCCACGCATTTACCTCTGGATTAAATATTCATCTTTGTTCAACTTTTCCACTTTCACCAAACTTTGCAACATGACTAGCTAATTGTTAAAATGCTTTAAAGTCTTGTGATGGATCAAAAAGTTTTTCTAATTATTAATCCATTCTGTATTAACAATGTATTGAATTTTTTAACATTTAATAAACAATTTCTGTTTTAAATGTAAGTTAAAAAGTATTTGTTAAAGGAGCCTGCAAAACATAACTCACTATAATAAAGTATTTATAGAATTAAAATTTATTTGATTTATTAAAAATTAAGTTATATTTTAAGTTTACAACTGATAAATAACATTCTTAAAACAATAAACATAATAAACAGTTTTACATTGTTTTATGTAATACAAACTTGATATGACTTTTTATATAGAAAATCCAAATTAATTCGATTCAAAAAATAAAATATAAAAACAGACGAATACAATTACAATGGGGAACACACTGTACAACATTTTGTACTTTGGAAGAATGAAATCGAAGATGTGATAAGTGCTGCCATCAAAAAACCTTTTTACTAATTTAAATGTAATCAAATTTAATTCCGCCAAATTCAGTTTCTATTAACAAATGTTTCAGATTTCGAAGATAGATTTAAAGAATATGGAAACAAATTGGTTGAAATTAAGTACAAGAACAAAAATCATGTCATTACTAAAGTATATACATTATTTATACTGAAGCAAGTAATAGTTTGGCTCCAAACATTAGTTTAAATTAATAACAATAAAAAAACGTATTTAACTACTAAATTAAAGTGTAATAATGACTATGATGAATTTTTGAAATCAAGAACTATAATCAAAGGGAATACTGTATGTGCTTATTATTTAGCATTAAAAAAATACAAATACCAATTTATAATGCTATCATTGGCGGAGCAGGTGTTGGGAAGTCCTGTTAAATAAATGCTATCTGCTAAACGTTTCTAAGATACTTCAACAGTTTGCTCGGAAACAGACAAGACTCATTAATGATTTCACTATGAGCTACAAGTGGCAAATCAGTTTCATTATTGGCTGTGTCAATTAATTCTGCTTAAGATATATTTAAACAAAATCTTGATTATTCCTTGTTGTCACATGATCAACGGAATACACCTTTGTCTATGTTTGCTTATTTAAAACTAATAATTATTGATGATAATTCGATAATTTGATGTCAGTGTTATATGTATTGCAGTTTATTTTAGTTGTGTTGTCAATAGTGATATAACAGTAAAAACAAATGGTTGTAAACACGTGTTGTTAGAATTTATAATTAGATTGTATTGTACCAATACTTTGTGTAAACATAATTAAATTTAATAAAATTTCATATAATTTTAGCATTAAATATGTGTACAAAATTAATTAAATATAGCAGAGATAGTTTCGATAGATATGGCGATGATTTATGTGAATTAATATTAAATTATTTATCAATCAGTGATTGTTTTCGATTGCAATGCGTTATCAATCAATTCTAGTGAGACCCACCTGCCATCAATTTCTATCATTTAATATTTAATAAACAAAAGAAATTTGTATTAAACTGCTCCAAAACAATGCTAAATCGAAATAAGTTAGAGATCGATGGACTATTAACGACGATAAGAAAATTTAATAATAATCGTGTGTTAATTGATGTGTTAAATAAATGCGTGAATATTAATCATATCACTAATAATGGCAAATATTTAACAGACAAAACACTAAATATAATAACGAATTCATGTAAACATATAAACCATTTAACTATTGATGCCTATAATGTTAGTGATGTTTCGCACGAATGTTGGCAAAAATTCGCTGAGAAACGCCTCAAAAATATCGAAACATTTTCATATGTTGTGTACGGCGTTCTGAATATGGAAGTAATTATGTTATTATTGTTATTCACTTCCAAACTTAAAGCTATCAATTTTCGTCATTATTATAATAGAACTATTCATATTTTAGCTCATTTTTTTAAAAAAACTCAAGCTTATGGTTTTGACATTGTCTGTCTGTCCGTCCGTCCGTCCGTCCGTCTGTACGTTCGCAGTCATTTAATTATTGTGAGTTTACACTTTGTTATCTATTTTACATTTTTAAACTTATATAATGTGATCATGGACTAAATGTTTGCTACCACTCATACTATATTAGGCACACACAGTTTAGTATGTAGTAGCGTATATGTTAACATAATTGTTTCTTTGTCGGTTTTCGTCACCTTAAAACCACTAGTTGATGCAAACTACTAACGAAACTCAAAAGATCAAATGATTAGGATTAGGAATCAGTTACAACACGTTACCAGTTTAATATGGTCAACGTGGAGAACAGATTCATTAATGAAGTTTCGTAAGCAATTGCTCCATTAATCCACCTGTCAGAAACTAAAAAAGTACTCATTTGTGTTCACGGACTATGTGTTGTCCATTAGTACTTACATCTTTGACAGATAACCGTTTAGTAAGCTGTAGCAATTATACCTAAGCTTAAGACATACTATTGTGTAGAACCTACCCGGTTTGAACATTGCATATTCACTAGGAACTGATCGCCACACGTCTTCCTCAGTGACTCCACTGTGGTAAGTGGGACGCTCGTTCAGAGATACTCAGGTAAAATCTAAGCTTAAGACATACTATCGTGTAGAACCATGGTTTGAACAATGCACATTCACTAGGTACTGATCGCAACACCTCTTCCTCCAAATCTCTACAGTGGTAAAACTTACGTTTGTTGAGTGACAAAGTGATAATATACTTGCTTAAGACCTATCAAAGTGAACATAATTCATACTTAGAACGATGTACAACAGTATGCTATGCTAATAATACCCCACAACCACTTTCCGACCCTGCTTTTGATCACAGTTGCCACTTAGCGGTTTAGGCTTAACTTAAGAAGTGCGGCGTTCAAACCGTATTGACTGTGTCAAATATTCTACGTTGCTTTCGTCTACTACGGTACGTCTACTTCGCTGATAATACCTCAGTATTTCTCGGCGACCTTGCTTTTGGTCACAGTTGCTAATTAACGAAATAGGCTTAAGTGAAGAAGTGCGGAGTTCAAACTGTATTGACTGTATCAAATATTCGGCGTTGCTATCGTGTACTAAGGTACGTATACTATGCTGATAATACCCCACTACCGCTCGACGACCTTTCTTTTAGTCACAGTTGCAACTTAACGGTTTAGGCTTAATTGAAGAAGTGCGGCGTTCAAAATGTAATGACTGTGCCAATTATATGGCAGTGGTATCGTGTACTACGGTACGTCTACTATGCTGATAATAACTCAGTATTTTTATGTGACCTTGCTTTTGGTCACAGTTTCTACTTAACGGAATAGGCTAAAGTGAAGAAGTGAGGCGTTCAAACCGTAATGACTGTGCCAAATATTTGGCGGTGGTATCGTGTACTATGTAACGTCTAATATGCTAAAAATACCCCAATACCACTAGACAACCTTGCTTTTGGTCACAGTTGCCACATAACCGAATAGGCTAATCTGAAGAAGTGAGGCGTTCAAACCGTAGTAACAGTGCCAAATATTCGACAGTGTTATAGTGTACTATGGTACGTATACTATGTTGATAATTCACCACTACCACTCGACGACCTTGCTTTTGGTCACAGTTGCCACTTAAAGGTTTAAACTTAACTGAAGAATTGCGGCGTCCAAACCGTATTGACTGTGTCAAATATTCAGCGTTGCTATCGTGTACTACGGTACGTATACTATGCTGATAGTACCTCAGTATTTCTCGGCGACCTTGATTTTGGTCACAGTTGCCACTTAACAGAATTGTCTTATTTGATGAAGTGCGGCGTTGAGATAACGTGGTACACTATGCGCTTAAGATCTACCATTATGTCGGAAAATCAGACTAAAAACAATGCACGATCACTTGGAACTGATCGCCACACATCTTGCTATGAGTCGCAACTGTGGTAGAACTGACGTTTGTTTAGAGATATCGTGGTGCAATATGTGCTTAAGACCTACCTTTATTTCGGAAAATCCGACTAAGAACAATGAACGTTAACTAGGAACTGATCGCCACACTTCTATCTCTGAGTTTCAATTGTGTAGGAAACTCGTTTAGAGATAACGAGGTAGAATCTAAGCTAAAGACATTCTATTGTGTAGAACAAAACAAGATTAAACATTGCACATTCACTATGAACTGATCGCCACACGTCTTCCTCCGAGACTCTACTGTGGTTAGTAGAACGTTTGTTCAGAGACAACGAGGTAAAATCTAAGCTTAAGACATACCATTGTGTAGAACATAACCGGTTTTACGATGCACATTCACTAGAAGCTTATTGCCACATCTCTTCCTCCGATTCTCATTTGTGGTAAGTGGGACGCTCGTTGGGACTAAAAAAGGTTAAAATTTTAAGCTTAATATATTCTAATGAGTAAAATCTTGCATAACACATTAAACATTGTCTAAAATTCCGACTTAGAAATATGCATATTCATTGATCTCAACGTTTACAGATTTATATAACTCACTTTTTTATAAATAATAGCTTAAAATTTTTAAAATACTAAAACAATGAAAAATTTCATAACAAATAATGAAAAAAGTCTAATAATAATAATAATATAAAAATAAACTGTTGTTTTCTAGTATAAATTTACATTCTCAAGTATAGGAGGCTAAAAATAAATAATCTTAAACAATTCATTTAAACAATAGAGTTATTTATTTAAAATAAAAACTCTGTTTTCGTTATCAAATAATTTTTTGCAAATTTAATTTATATTATTTCATTGAGATCTAATAAATACCATGGATGAAATAAAGTTTTCTAAAAAAGATTCAAGAAAAGAAAAAGCTAAAGAACGAATGAAGCGATATAGGGAAAATCTCGACTTTAAAGTAAAAGAAAACGAAAGAAAACGAATAATGAATAGCATTAAACGGCAGAATGAGATTTTCCGAAAAAACGAACGACAACGTTACAGCGATTCCCGCAAACAAACTTTGCTTAACGAAGATCGACGTGTATTAGAACAAAAGCGTAACACAGAAATGCGCAGATTAGCTCGACTTGACGATGAACGGCGCTTACAAGAACAGGAGCGCAATGCAGAAGTACACAGACAGGCTAGACTTGACGATGAAAGACGTATAGCAGAATAAAAAAGAAACAGTGATTCACATCGACAAACAAGGCTGATACAAGAACGACGTGAATTAGAACAACAGAGAAATACAGAATCGCGAAGACAGGTTAGATTTAACGAAGAGAAACGAACGATAGATAGGGTTAAAAATTGGGAAGCTAGAAAAGTTGTAAGATTAGATTTAAAACGTCGTCAAATTGAAAGGGAAGATGATCGAATAGCTAAAAAACGTTCACGTGTAGAACTTAAATAAAAAATTACTTTTGAAGAACTGGGTAATCAATGTGAAACAAGCATCAAAAGAGGTTCAACTATTATATGCAACTGGTGTTTTGGTCTTTTTTTTGAGTAGTCAGTACGATCATTTAACCTTACAACTCTTCTCAACAATGGTGTAAAGAGAGACTTTTTGCTAACAATCTGTGATTTTATAGAGAAGTTAAACTTTTGTATCAGTTGTAGTAGAGACATCATGGTGTGTAAAACACCAACTCTTTCAAAAGTAAATGGTTTTATATTTCCAGATATACCTCCTGTATTGCAAGATTTGACTGAAGTTGAGATACGATTGGTATCCCCAAGGTTACCTTTATATGCAAATTCGAGACAGGCAGTACGCTATAAAAGGTAACGTTGTAAATGTTCCTGTATCCGTAGACACTTCTGTTAACATTCTGCCAAGAACATTCGA
>JAQIXJ010004061.1:0-11477 GCA_034700185.1 Phthiracarus laevigatus | reverse complement strand
ATTTTCGAGGTGTCTATAAGAAGCCTTTTGGTATCATAGCAACAACTTAGCCTTGAATTCATAGTCGTTGTCTAACGTTTAACGTTCAACGGTTAACATAAGTGCGCATGCAAACTATGCAATAGCGTTAATACGCGTAATAGCATTTACACAGTATACGTATTTAAATCATTGCAAGAAATGGATTCATTAAAATAAACAAATTAACCAAAATTTTGGTAGGGATGTCAAATTGCTCGCGGCTCAGATTTGGCAATATAGTATATTATTAGATTCCATAAATCACTTGGAGTCCAAAAAATGTAGGTTTAGATATAAAGTTTTGCCGGGTTCGGCCACAAAATCGAATTTTCGAGGTAGATGTTTTCTGGGTTCTAAGGGTAAATCTAAGCCCCTAATGATAACATGTGGTAACATGTGGGGTATGATTGGATAGGTAATGATAAGATGTATCTGATCAGAGCAAAACCGCGCACATTGCCACAAAGCCTTTTGCCGAATTAAAAAAAATGTAAATATTTTAAGTATTTTAAATCCACAAAATTGCTAGAAATGGATTAAACAATACTATAAGAATTAAATATTTATAATCCGTGCGAAGCACGGGCTGAAACCTAGTGTTGATATAAATGTTATGTTATGTTGTGTTGTCAACGGTAACCATATTAATGTCTCGCTTTGTTTACTAATAAAATATATTTAGTTTATGTTAATTTTGATTTAGTTATTGCTTTAAATAATGGGCGATTTGCGAAATAGAAATAGTTTTGATAGATTTGGTGATGATTTATGTGAATTAATATTAAGTTATTTACCAATCAGTGATTGTTTTCGATTGCAATGCGTTAACAAACAATTCTATCATTTAGTCTTCAATAAACAAACAAAACTTATATTATCTGATGGCAATCCTATTAAGTCTTATATTCCGAATGATTATCATAACGCTATTAAAGAGTTAATAATAAATGATAATTACGGCAAAAATAGATATTTTAAACTAAATGTTGATTCGTTAAAAAATGTGATAAAAAAATGCGTTAATTTAAATCATTTAATTATTGATTGCTGTTGTAATTGCGATAAAACAATTAATTTAATAAGTAATACGTCTAAACAATTACAACATTTAGTTATATTTAAGCTTAACAATATATCATTCAGTGTTTGGAAACAATTTGTGGAAAATTGTTTGAATTTATTGGAAACGGTTTCTATTTACACACAAATCGATACAAGTTTTGGGTATTTATTAATACAATTATGTCCGAAACTTAAAGCAATAAATAATAAATGGTCTATTAAAGAATACTTTGATTACGGTTTTACAACGAATTCTAATATTGGCATTCATATCGATAGAGTTGGTTGTTATTGGATAGAAGATGAAAGTTTTATAAGATTTACTGATCGTTTTAAACTTCAATTGAAATCACTTAATGTATTGATTCGTATCAATATAGAATTGAATTTAGTTAAAAATATAGCGAAATTCGAAAATCTAGTATATCTTTATTGCAATTTTATGGAAAGCGATAACGAAGACTTTATTGCATTAATAAAACTGATTGGTTCGAAATGTTTGCGTTTAAAATTACTAAAGATAGAGGCTTTGCATTTACCATTAGATAAAGCTTTTAGTAATGGCTTTCATTCACTTCAAAAATTAATTATGTACAATTGTAAATACATCAGAAATTTTATATTTTTTAAAAATTGCTTTCTATTAACGCAATTAAAAATAGTGCATTTTTATTATGATTGGCATGTAAGAGATTTTGAAAATATTCACTTATATTTACCACAACTAACGTCTTTTGATATATTAACGTATACCATGTATGGCTTGAAAGAAACAGAAAAAATAATAACTATTATGAATCATTTGGAAAAATTGCCGAATTTATGCGATTTGAAAGTTGGCTGTTCCGATATGTCTGATGAAGAATATAGTGGTTTAACTGCCAATATTGTTATATTATTTATCAGGAATTGTTTAACTATAAGAAGGATCGGCATTTATCCAAAACAATCAAATATAGATAAAAATATTATAGAGGAATATATAGATTGTAATAATAGAAAAATAGTTTTTAAAATTTTAGATCAAAAAAACTTTCCGTATGTTCTATACAATTAATGTAAAATGTTTGTACAGTATACAATGATGTACCAGCTCGGCATAAAACTGACGATACTCGCACGCACGGTAAATAAGTTCTAAAAAAACTTAAAAATATATATAATACTCGAGCTCGGTATAGGAATAACTTATCTGTCACGTTTAGCCCGAGCGCATTACACTTGAAATAAATTTTTAATTGGGAGGCATTTATTAATAGAAAAGAATTGTAAAAAAATGCAAAATCCCTATGCTTAAGCTCTTTTTACATACTAATCTTTGACATTTTTCAATCATTTATTGTTTTTTTATAAAGAATGTAAAACGATTTTAAGACATAAAAATAAAAATTAAAGTCGTTTCAAAATTATATACAATATGTATTATAAAATTTAAATTCTCATATGATAACAATAAAAATATTTGAAACTTTTATTTCCATTTGGGAAACTTTTAGACATATGGGGAACAATAACCGGAATCATTTAAATCATCCATAAAATCATAATAAGCAGTCTCTCCCGCGTCAACACCCGCTGTAATATCGAAATCAGCAACGATTTTGGTGAATGCCTTATACTGTCGCTGTCCCTCTAGAGTTGCTGCGTATGGAAGCGCTTTCCGCATTCTCTCGCATCCATTTCTATGTGGATTACAATCTGCGCTTATATTATAAAATATGTGATCGAAAAATGACCATTTATTTCGCGCAAATTTTGGAAAATATTTTTTAAATAATGAAGGACTCAAAGAATCTTTAAGTCTTTGCGCAGCTGTTGGAAGTGGTCCTGACTTACAAAGTGGACGAGTTATGTTTGGAAGCGTTGCTGTGTATGGCAGTTGTGGAAGCGGTGAACGAAAATTGGGAACACATTTATATCGATAACTAGTTGATGGATATTTAGCTTCCAGTTGTAAATTTTTATTGACAATATCATTGATTGGTTTAATAATAACATCGTATAAATGACACATATCTCCATAACCAAACTGAAATCCTTCTTTTACATACGTTTCTGAATAATAATTAAAAGTGTCCGAATCGATATCAGCATATCTTCGAGAAGCCGTTGTATTATCATATTTCATGCCACCATTGTAACTCTTTGGTACCAAATAATAATCCTTGTTATTACTTAACTGCCAAAATAATTCATCCAATTCGCCCATAATATGCATGATATGAAATATTGGACTATTAAAAAAATAATAGCTAGTAAATTTAATTTTCATTATAATATATCATAATAAAGGCTAAAATACTTTCAAGTATTATTATTTAATTATAATAAGCTATAAATGAACCATAATAAATATTTTTAATATTCTCTAATACTAACTCATTTGGAGCCCATGAAGAACTCATATCACCATTCCATCCACCAATCGATAAATGTGTATCAAAATGCGAAACTAAAGCCACCTGAACTACTCTCTGAGCGAATGGGATTAATTTTGTGTCAGCTATTAAATCCAGATATTTTAATTCGTTTCGAATGCTTATAAGCATTTCAGGTGTAGTCTGCGCTAAACCCAAAGCTAAAACATTATCCATTATTGTTGGATTCCATGGCATTTGGTATGCCATTGTGTGATATTCCGGACTTTTCCATGGATCCAAAAACGGGCTTTTACTCCATTCGCGTTTTAAGCAATGATCATTTGGATAATGTAACGTAATATTAGCAAATGGTCCATCGGTTACGCAATAATCATTATCAGCGTTTCCCGAGTGTCCGAATATTTCCCAGAATATGCTGTTTTCCGGATGTGTAAACTCTTGAAAGTAGTTCTTGAAGTGTAATAAGTTTAATATATTTTTAAAAATTTTTAATAGTATAGTTCTCCAAATAAATTAGAAATTAATTTTGGAATAGATATACCATTTGTATTTAAATTGGTATTTGATGCTATATTTCTTAAAAATATAGAACAAGTTTTAGCTCATTTAAACTTTATATTGTTACTTTTAAAGTTATCATATATACAAAAACTATTTTTGTAAAGAATTTTTAATTCATCAAAACTCGTCCGTAACATACATGGACACAGTGCGATATAATTTCGTGTTAGAGTAAACGGGCATAACTCAGTCACGGAGCCAATTTTGTAAAAAAGAACGCACTCAGTGGTGGCAGCATATCGCGCCATGTATGCTCCGTAGACCACAACAATGTCTATATAATTTTCGAATATCTAGCCGCCATATAAATGTGTAATAATGTGTGATAAGTAGAGATGTTCATTACCGGTTATAAGACCGGTGGTGACTGTAATGACCGCCGTTTTCAAAAATATTTACCAGTCGAATTGCAATTAATACCGATAATTACCGGAATAATTTAATTCAAACTAAAAAATTGCTTATGATTACATGCTTTTTTATAAGCGTCCTTTTGCAATCACAATTAAATTATTTGGTTATGATTAAACTTTAAAAAAATGTATCCAAAAGGTAACTAACTGAAGAATGTATCAAAAATTTCACGATAGTTTGATAACTTTAATTGATTATTAAATACTAGAAAATTGAAAAAGAAATAAAAAACTTATTTTTCTCTATAAAAATAAATTAAAACTCAAATTTATTTAAATTAAAAAAATTCAATATAAAATTTGTGCACGTATTTTTGTAAAATATTATATAAAACCGATTATGACCGCCGATTTTATTTAATTTTTACCGGTCATCTTAATAATACCGGTCGTGACTGGCGATTTATATTTTTTATCGTGACTTAAGTTTTATTTTAATTTTTATTACTACTATACCTATTACACATTAATGGGGTGACTAGTATTTTTAAAAGAATTATATTTATATTTCAAGAATTAAAAGGACACACTCCCATACCACTTCTAGCTTATACGGACTACCGGTATTTAACTATATTTCTCTTCCACTCAACATAAATTTATTAAACAATTCAATTATTTAATACAATTCTATTTACCCAATACGGCAAACATATGGATGGATCAATTTTTTGCAATTCTTTTTCGTATTGGTTACTAAACCAGTAGTGCCAACGATGTCCTTCAGGGAATTTATGATTAGCTCCCCAATAGTCCGAGTGAACACGAGTCATATTATCAATCACACCATTATTATATAACTGCAGCATTGCTGCGATTAATTTTTCTCTTTCTTGCACAGTCAAGCATTTAATATCCTTTCGAATACATGGTGGCTTATCTGCCGATACTTCACATGCTGGTCTAATTGGTGATGTGGTACCGAAACGCTTCTGCAGATAAAGTTGCGTTGTCTGTATTTCTTTTGCAGTGAAAGTAGTTTCATGAGTGCAATCCCGATATATTTGATTGAAACATTTTTCTGTGAAATATATTTTAATTTAAAGCAAATTTGCACAACACATGCAAAGTATTTTCAATTTTTGGTGATTACCATTCAGAGCGCTATCGGTGTCTGAAAAGATATTAATAAATCAATAAATTGTTTGACTACAAAAACTAAAATGCCTAATCACTAGTTTGTATATTTAATTTTTATTTAAATAAATTAAAAACGTAGTTTAGATATTATTAAATTTAAAAAATTAATATACAAAGATTTTTTTAAATTTAATTTATTGGTTTCTTATAATTACTAAAACATAAATAGCCTTAAAAATATTTTTACTCTACCTTTCCTACGAAAGCGTACATAATTAATATTTTTTTAAATAAGATATCAAGAAATTTTAAACTTACACTCAAATTTTTGAACGAAACAAATTAAAAGTAAACTCAACTCCAATATCATTATATATGTTTATTCGTTTAACTTTAATACTAATTTAGCAAGTTTTAGCACATATTCACTACAAAATTCAAACTTTATTTAAAGAAAGAAAATTATATCTATATCTGGTACAAATCCGATTAGACACCGGATAACTTGGATTAAAAAGTACTTAATGGATACTTTTAAGAGTAAAAATTTTAGTATACTGTATATTAAAGCGTTTGCATATCTTCATAATCTTTATATGTTGTTATTACATATTTCAATGCCACATAATCCTACATTTCCAGAATTTATTAAATTCGAAAAAGTGTCACATGATTATCGACCACATATCTCATAACCAATGATCACATTAACCATAATTCCAGTCTCTGGTAGACATTATTAGATATGTTTATTAAATTCTATATTTGCCAAATACATTTTTTGCACTAAAAAATAAATGCAAAAATCAATTGATTAACATCTGCAAATATTTACATTAAATATAAAATATTTTGGAATTTTCTGTATCCTTTTATATTTTTAAAACAATTTTCTTAATAAATAGAAGTCTAACACTTATTAAGACACACTTATTTACTTACGTGTAGCAATAAAATTAATTTATTTCTAATCACTAATTTATTCAAGAAAAATGTTTCATTTTAGTTAGTTTTTTTCCTTATTAGTACGCATTCATTAATATTAATCTCATGTTTAACATTGAACTTTTCTTTCAGCTTAATTATACTTATTAATCTTTAGTATTATTCACACCTCTATGTTCAATATATCCCACATAAACTTTTATTGAACATAAGTGTTATGAACCTGCTTTGATGGAATAAAAGCATTTTTATTTCTTTAAATCGCTCACAACAATCAGCAATAATCAGTTTATTGCTTTTATAGCTCGCATAACGTTTTATATTGTTAATATTTTCCTTATGTGTCGTTGAATCACAATTTAATTTCCAGCTCGAAACATCAATGTTCGTAAATGATTAAAAATATTTTAGGCATTGTTATGTAACTTCACTAATTGTTATGTATACTGTAGTTCTAGTTATCTTGTAAACACTTATGTGCATAGAGCGTGTGTTCAGTCCGCCCAATTCCACAGCAATGTTAAGCTGTGACGAACAGTGGGCGTGGTATATGTACAACATTTCAATGCTTGCGGGGAATAGAGACGCGTTCTATGCTTATGTGTTATCATAAAGGAAACTAATTATTAAAATTTATCTTATTAATGCATAAGACCAGAATGAATTTTAAAAACTTTAAAACGAAACAAAAATTGCTAATGTAATGCTATAACTTATTAATTTTACTAAAATAAACGGCCTAAATACGTGCATTGTAATATTTATTTTCAAAACGGTTATACTGCCAATATTGTTCGCATGTATTAACTTAAGACTGTTATGCTATTGTTTTGTTAATTTTATACTTAAGGCTGTTATGCTATTGATTTGATAATTTTATTACAGTCTGTAATAATAAAATTAAACAAAAGATAACTGCATTAAAGCTTATTAGTTAAGTAAACCATTTATGCCTCATGTAGACTTAATAAGACTTTCGAAATAATCTCGAGTAGAGCTGAACGAGAATGTAGGAACGGTTGGAAACAGGGAATGCAGGGCACTGTAGAAATGCGGGAATGTTGGTCCATTGTACTGTAATAAATTCATTAATAAGAAGAGATTATATAACATTGATAATCAGAATATATAAATATCTTATAAACATAAAATGATAATAATAAAAGTATTGTTTAGATTTAATATTGTAAAATTTTCTCATTTTAATATTAAACATTGGGCAAGCAGTGACAAGAACTATTTAAGACTCTCATAAACAGACACTAGACTTTGGGAGCTAAAAATTTATATTTTGGTAGGAGATTCGGACATTTCGAAAAATTGTTATTAAATAAAATAATTTAACAAATAATTCAGGGCTTAACAAAATTTTGAGTCCTTTCGGTTTCTAACTCCAGACAATGATGGTTGAGATAGAATAACTTCAGAAACTTCCAAAATCAAAAAGTGATGTAAACTCACTGGATTTAAGCAGGGTGTTTCAGAGGGGGGTCTGGAGGGGGTTACCCCCCATGAATTCTCAAAAAGTTGACCCCCCTACCTAAAAAATGAGAAATGACATCTCTATGGGGGAAAATTTTTTAAAAATGTTTTTTTGCCCTAAGGGAGAAAAATTGTCGCTTAAATCCGAGTGGTTTGATCCCCACTCAGGGACACCCTGGATTTAAGTAACCATGTTTTGGTTTTTGAGTGCTTCTTGAAAAGCCAAAACTAATCCACTCTCGAAACTTATTGAATTTTAATAACAATTTTACTAAATCACAACGAAATAAAAAATAGCGATTTGGTTGTAGTATGTTTCAGTATACGAATTGTTGCTTATTTATTTTAAAAATAATGTTAAAAACACTTTTTTTGTAATTCCTCCGAATTTAAAAAACAATAATTAAAATATATACTTTTATGTCCAGAACAACGGGTGTATACCGATAGTTTCAAATATTAAATTAACATTAATTTTAGAATAATGCGCGCGGCGCACCCACCTTATGGTACATAAGGTCTAACATGAATTAAAACATTAAATCTTCACTGTATTTTAAATTTAGTATTTCCTTTATTGATGAAGCTTTCTTATAATGACTTCTTTGCTTTCTCGTAAAGTAAAAGTAGTGTAAATTGAACTAAAATATGTTTAGAAAAGGAAATTTAAAACTTCTTTAATCAAAATAAATTTTTCATTACAATTATTTTGCATTTAAAAACACATCTCAAAAAATAATTCTTTATAAAAAACCGTATCTAATATACAAATCTAATTGTTTTGAATTATTGATTAAGTTTGACGACAACCTTTCCTATGTTTTTACCAGAATGTAAATGCTAATTATTCCAGAAAAAACAATTAGTTTTAATGTTATATTGTTTTTATAAGTGTTAAGACTCACTTCAACGGCACTGACCACATGATCAATACTATTAAATGGACCATTCACTGAGTTTTGGCCAAAATCTAGTATTATTTTTAGTTCATTGTTTAACACAAGTTCCGATAACTTATTGAAGTACTCTTTGTGATATTCCCCATACGATGGTGAAGCGAAACCTATTATTGATAATGATTTCAGAAGAACCTAAAACATTAATAAAATTATATTATAAATTTTAAAATTTACTATTTTACAATTGTTAATCATAGAACTAATAATAAACGAATATAGTTATCGAACTCACTTGACCAGTAAAGTTAGGGATTGACACTTCACCGAAACCAACTGACTTATACCCATCAATACCACCGATCACTATAAGCCTACCTTTGGGTGCCAAATGATTGAATAAAGTTTCGAATACTTTTCCACCAATTGTTTCCCAAATCACGTCCACACCATTCTATCGTTTATAGTAATAACAAATAGAGATAATTATAAATGTTTTCCTTTAGTAAGTGTTATTTACCGGATATTCCTTTTTTTACACCTCAATATTTTCCAGCTTGTAATTTATGACACGATCAACCCCTAACCCAGACAATACCTTTGCTTTCTCTTTAGTGGAAGTGATTCCAATAACGTGCGCTCCTTTCCGTTTTGCCCATTGAACGGCTATGTGTCCTTTATTTTATTGATATACAAATGAAATAATTATATAACTGCTTGAGATGATTGTCATTAAAAGGGATTAGAAAATATATTGCTGCCAAAAACAATTTTTATGTTAGGACCGTATATTAGGCTATTACAGGAGTGTTCTCTTAGTTTTGACCGACTCTTAGTTTTATCAAAAAATGTTAATTGATTTCAAATTAAGATGTTTTAATGTGTACACCAGAGTTCAAAGAAACCAAACGCAAACCTTTTTTCTAACTTTGAAAAACTCTTGGTGCGGAACTGGTGTCTATCTCACTCCACTCTTATTAACAAACTTTCCAAATCCAGATTAGATTTTTAGCTTTTTGAGGAAAAAGTATTAGTTTTAAGTAACTGAAACCAACTAAATCTAGTGGTTAACAGTACAAAGATTTGGCCTGTGTGTCAGAGTTTAGAATTGTGGTATTTCCCAAGTTTTACTATACTTCTTCGAGATAATGGAGGTTTTTGTGGTGGTAAGGCTGCTGCTGGCTGTGTCATTATGCAAAAAGACTATTTAAATGGTATGATAAATTTTATGAACTTTAATATTTTTAATTCGTAACTAAACCTCAATTTTCGAGAGTGTTTTGGTTTATGGATTTCAGTCAAAATTTCAATTTTTTTCGTTTAGATAATGGCATTTTCTGTGTCCAACTGATAAGCTTTGGCTATATATTTCTTAGTTTGTAAATTTTTAGTTCTTTAAGATAGGTTTTTGGTCACTTAATTGTCTGAATGATGAGAGTTATCAATATCTTTAATTGATGTTCATATGAAATTATTAGATACAACATGTCTAAAGTTCTTGAGCCCATCTTTAATGATAATCGGTGGCAAATCTTCACCGGAAAGAGTTTTTATAGCAGTGTCTACTTCTTTGTGTAACATTTGTGTAACATTTGTGGAACATTAATGTCTAAAAATTTATTTGTTCTTAATTATTATCATATATACTCTGAAACTCAAATTTGTTCCATTTCTAACAATATATCTTAAGCGCGCGTTCTAATAATGAAAATTAACTACTCGGTCAGAATTAAGCGAACACTCCTGTAGTTAATTTTGTGTTCTATTTAAAAGTTAAGTTTTTCATAATAGTTTATTTAATACTGCATATGCCACAAAATAAATAGAATGTAGTAATATAATTACTTTATTAAATTAATTAAAACACATTATTCATATTTTAAAATATTAATTAATTCTTACATATTTTATATCCCAATTGAATAGCGCGTAGTGCTAAAATGTTTCATTAATGAAACGGTATTGAATGGAATGGTAAAAGAATAAAAAAGCTCACGGTATCGCAACTGTAATGGAATAAAATAAATTACGTTTGCCGGTCATGGAATGGTAGTACAAATCTTGAGTGCGGTTATGGCACGATATAGTAGTGGATGGAAAAAATTAAATATTTTCAATCGCTTCTGTTCAAGTTAATCAACCAGAAAAATATTCTTACTTGAGAATTATTTTCTGGCAGATTTAAATTTAAAGTTTACAAACTAAGACAACAGTTTCGATTGCATTACTGTCAATCATTATTCAATTCTCAATACTAAATGCGATGTGGCATGAGGTTAAAACTTTAGTATAACTATTGGTTTAGTTTATTAAATTGAAAGTCAAAACTTTAAACAAATATAAACAAATTCCATCGGTGTGAGAGCTTAGTAACAATACAAAAAAGTTAAATAATGTTTCGTTTGTAGTTTATACAAAAGATGGCAGATCTGAATGTGACGTTATGTGTGTTATTAGTGATACGGGTTATGGGAACTTTCGCTGCATCTAAACGATTAACAAGTAATCGTAAACATATCGATACAAACATTTTTGGTTTTTTCGTGATATCTTTAGCAGAGACATCTTTTATTTTTACCGATCAAATAGAATATTTAAAACAAAACATTACGGTAAACACTTTGAATGGTAAAAAT
>JAQIXJ010004060.1:0-11479 GCA_034700185.1 Phthiracarus laevigatus | reverse complement strand
ACTAGACAGACTAGACAGACTAGACAGACTAGACAGACTAGACAGACTAGACAGACTAGACAGACTAGACAGACTAGACAGACTAGGCAGACTAGGCAAACGAACATATTTTTTTTATCTTTAACAAAAAAAAAACACTTCGGAATTACCAAATTAAATAAAACGAACATAAATGCTTGTTTGCCGTGGTTCCTTGTAAAGTTTTTGAATTCAAAATATTTATATAATTAGAATAAATAAAATATATTCATTTTATAAATAGTTTAGTTAATATTGAACCGAATAATGTACATACATTGCCACTGGTTTAACTCATTATAAATCATATAGTCCCTCTTTTGAAAATATTTTTTATTTCTGTAAGGGCTGGGTCTTTGTGGATGCAAGTTAGTTTAAGCACAAGATCGCATTAGTCTGAAAAGTTTGGTACCCCACTCGGGTGGTTTGGCTTAGGAGATTGTATAAAAATGTAATTTCAAAACTTTTTGCCCCCACCAACTTGTCACTTATAAATATTTTTTCAAACATTTTATTATTTTAATGAAAGATATTATTTATAACAACAATTTTAACTAAATTCCCTCCCTAAAATCTTCGCCCGTTCAATTGTCATAAGTTTTTAATTTGTTGTTTCCCTTTCTGTTTGACCCCCTTCTAGATCACCTATGATCCCAGATATTGAAAATAAATTTTCCTTAATTATAAAATTAATTTTTAAAAGTTTCCCCACCTCTATAACCCCTCCTAATCGGATATAATAAATATTGAAAGTTTTACTGCAGTTTACACCCCATTTTGTCATAAAAACTTTCAACGCCATGGCCCTCCTTTACACCCTCCGCCAAAATTTATTTTGTTATACAAATTTTCTAATGCCCTGCAAATAAAAAAGATTTTAATTAATTCGGCTTAAGACACTCGAGAAGATTCCCTCGTTAGCAGTGTTGCCTCGTAATGAATATACTAATAAAATACATTATTAATGTCTAAAACATAGCCCTTTTTAAGTTGCTCTTAAAATGATTACTCTTATATGTATGAATTACTGTCTAAATAATTTAAGAATTTATGCACATCATGTTAGGCATATTAATAAATATAGTCCGAATTTTCACTTAATAGATTATAAAAGAATAAAAGGTGTTTTTTGTAGCTTTTTACAAAAAGAATAAGCAATTATTATTTTGCATTTTTATATTTATTGGCATTTTTAGAAGTTTTTTCAAGAATTTTTATTTAAAAAACAAAATAATTTACGCATTTAAGGCAAAAAACATGCAAAAAATAATTTTATTTAAAACTTAAGTTTTATAATTTTGTAAATTAAATTTAAGTTTATAACTCTCAAATATTTTAAATAATTATGGATTTAGCTTAAATCTATTTATAATCAAAGGTTATTATGGTTTTAATGCTCCAGTTCAGAGGTTTTTAGGTCTTCGATTTGACGGTTTGTCTTGTATTTGTAATGGCTTGAAACAATTCACTAAGAAAAAAGTTAAAAATTGTTAATCTAATCAAACCCTTTTATCAACTCAATGAAATTCCATTCCCTATATACTGTATCTTCACTTAATCGCAGATAAAACGGTTTTTATTAAGAAATACACGTTTTAATAAAAGATCTGAACACGATTTAAACAATCAGAGTTGTCATAATTACTTTATAACAAATAATTACAATGTAAAATTCAACAAAATTGAAGTTCGAAACAGATAAAAGCTCAGTTTACAGACTGAGAGTTATTATATAGAACTCAATAACATAAACGTTTTAAACAGAAAAAACTCACTTAATTCAAATGTTTATCGCTTTTATAGTTTGCGATTTAACCAATCAGTGAATGACAACTATTTAAATCATTACACTGATATACCGATAACTGTTTCTATCATTGCTGGTCTAATGTTATCGTATCAAGTTTAACAAATGATGTTCGAAATGTTAGTTTTATATTGACCAAATCTAATACAGAGGCATACAAACAGATATTTTATAGAATACATTAGCGCTCATTTCGTCGAACGTGAGCTAAACATTTTTTTATAAGCAAAACCAAATTATTATGGTTTTTAGCTCACTTTGCAAAAGTCAGATATTGGATTTGACATGTCTAGAAGGATGTATGCAGACTTTTTTCAAATTTTTTAAATCAATTCAAAAATTAGGTAAAAAGAACAAATTAATAAAAATTTAACGATATTTCAAATAAAGATAAAAAATTAGTTGTTATAGAATCGAATGTAACTAAATAGAACATGAGATTTGATGATACATTGTCTGCTATGAACAAATATTATATCCAAATGAGGCGATTTAATAAAACTGAATAAGATTAATAACAAAATTCGTACAATTCGCTTAACCAAGCCTTTAGATTTTGATTTCGAAAGGCTAATAAAAAAAAGTCAATTACATAGATATAAAATTTAATAATGCAATAATTATTGTATTTTCTGCAATATTTCAAATTAATTGTTATGTTTGAATAAATATTCTATTTTAATTAACAAAGGGAGCGCTTTATAATGTTCGTTCTAGTTTTGAATTAACTTAAGCTTTAACAAAAAAAACTTAAATATAGCGTATTTTATTTTTAGAACGAAATTAAAAGTTTATTAAATTCGAAGAACTTATATTCTCATAGTGTTTAATTATTCTATTACTATGCAAACTTATTTTAATACCAGAGATAATTAATTCAAACTCTAAACAAGTATTTTTTTTTTGTCAGTGAATGCCTACGTATCAAATTTTGTTTTTCAATAACATTGCTCTAATACTATTCGCGGAAATTGATAGTCTATTAAATCGTTACAGTTAAGCCTTTAATGCAAAGAAAAATTATTAACTTTTATTAACTGTATGTTTGCTCATTAAGAAAAATCACGTATTTTGAGTATACCCGAATTAACCAGAAAATACATGAATTTGTCCCAAATATTTGGAAGCGAAGATATTTCTTTTTAGTCCTTGCGTTTTTTCGGCTAGGTTCTTAAATTTTCAATAAAATTTAAAAAATTCCGTCAAATACTTTTAAAAATCCTAATAATTATTATATTATCGAAATAAACTTCAAACTGTCTGATATTTAAGTTATGATGAGGTACATGTAAATTTCTAGACCCAAATGCCTTAGATTTTTTAACTTTTTTACCCAAAATATCCAAATAAATGCATAAATTTTTTTTTGTTTGGGTCTGAGGGTTATAAAGCAATATTACTGTATTAAGGAAATGTTACGGTGATTAAGCGTAAAGATAATGAAAAATAATGAAATCCATTACTACGCGCAAAGATTACTCGACATTAACAGTTACAACTGTTATGAATAATGTTGAGAGAAAGCTCATTTTTCCAGAGCTTGAGCTTGAACATGCTGAGCTTAAGCTCAAAATTGGAAAAAATTGAGCTGAGCTTCAAAAATGAAATGTACTTTTGAGCTTGAGCTTGGCTGTGAGCTTAAAGGTTATAAAAAATTTTTAAAAATCAATATCTTATTGTGAAATCTAACTTACTTTAACTCAAAAAATTGCAATTAAGCTTAAGTTTTTTCAAAAGCAAAAATATTTAATTGATGTATGTGATACTAATACGGAATTTGAAACATTTTATGTTATTCTTTGTCTTTATTAATTAATAACACAAGCTCAAGATGCTCGTTGGATAACACTTGAGCTTTGAGTATACAAACCTAAGCTCAAAAAATGGCGAGCTTTGAGCTTTCGTATTACATAAAATCTTTTATTTGAGCTTTATATTGAGCTTGAGCTGGCATAAGCTAGCTTACCTGAGCTTGAGCTTTCTCTAATCATTAGTTATGAAACGCGACAACGGATTGATGTTATAATAAAGTAATATTAATTTTTTTATTTATCCCGTTTTCGCGCCCAAGTTCATAGAAAAGCGTGTGTCATTTAATGGCGTTATTTATTTGCTAATAAAAACAATTACTGTTTCAAAACTTTTTGAGTGGTGATACACAAAAGCGCAACGAAGATCATTAATATTAAAACCCAGTCCCTTATCCGCATAAAGTGCGTATTATGTTCACTTTTACGGTAAACATTACTGGTGTCGTTCAGGAAATTAAACCTTAAACAACGCCATGATATACTGTAGATATTTATGTGCAGTTATTGTATGTATGGATATTAAGATTGATTATGTTCCGCACATAAGTTTACATATAACTTACTACCGTATTGTAATAAATTTATTTTTTGGTTATGTCTGTCTGCATAATAAAAAATAGCCACTAACTGTTAGCGTAGCTTAAATATTCTGGCGAGGTTTATAAATTATTTTCATTTATTTAATTTTATTTTTTTTTTTTAATATACTGGTATTTTTTGTTTTTTAATTTATGCGCGAAAATATTAACTTTTTTGCATATGTAAATTTGCTTTTAATCTGCCGTAATATTTAAATTTTACTATTAAATTATAATCTAATTACTTTCCTAGTTTTGACAAAGAACAACAAAAATAATTTTAATAACTTTAAAATTATTTTCAGTTAAAATCGAAAATCATTCAAATAACCAAACACATCGAGTATAAATAAATTAAAATAATTGATGTTTGATGCGAAAAAGACTCCGATAAGTTCTGTATTTTAAAATTTTTATAAAATCACCCTGCTTTCAGCTACAAAAGTTTTTAGATCACTCACCTAAAAATTTGGACTAAACTTTCTAGTTTTGTTTAGCAAACAAATTTGATTGCAAATAAAAATTTATAAAATTTTCGTTGATACTAGATTTTCTGGCAATCCTTAAATAATTGTAAAAGAGCTTTGATTAGCGCTGACATCTATTATGAACAAAAACCTATCAAAAGTTTTATCGAAAATTAAACAAATAATTATTTTGAAGTTTTGATAATTTTAATACTCGACAGTTAAACGTATAAGTTGCAAAAAGTTGACTAGACACTTCTAGTTATCATCATGCGATTTATGAAGATTTAAATTTTAATAATTAAAAAAATTAAATAAAAAATGAAGAAACTTTTTAAGTCACAACTAAACTGCACAATAAATAAAAACTAAATGAAAACAAGAACGACACATTCATAGAGAGCTCACTTTTTTTATAATTCTATCTAAGCTAATAAGTTATTTAAGAAATGCATTAATATTTATACTCAAGTTTTCCAAACTTTCAATATTAACGAACATAAAATACGTGCTAAATTCGCGGACGGACAGACATTGTCAAATCCATAAGTTCGCCTTTTTTAAAAAGTGAGCTAAAAATGCAATGGTTATCTGCTACTATGAAGTTGTTTATTATATTAGGCTAAACTATTCGGTGTTAAATTTCAATTTAGTAAGAATTTTTAGCCTCTCTTTTTAACAGTTATACAGTCCAAAAACCGCCTTATGGCGATTTTCTGGAACCTTTATAACTATGAGAGTCAATAATTAAATTATTTAATTAGGGAAAATATCTATATAATTTTTATATTTTTAAATAAATAAAAATTAATGAAATGGGTATATAAATATTTATGATTAAAAATTATCTATAAAATTGCACATTTAAAATAATATTGAAAACTTAGCTTTGCGTATGGGTGATATTTAGGTTGTTAGCACAAAATTAATTTGGTTGTCATTAATAATTTTAATACTCAACAGTTTAACGTATAAGTTGCGCAACGTTTTTTTGGACTGTATAACTGTTAAAAAGAGAGGCTAAAAATTCTTACTAAACTGAAATTTAACACCGAATAGTTTCTTCATTTTTTATTTAATTTTTCTAATTATTAAAATTTAAATCTTCATAAATCGCCTGATGATGACTAGAAGTGTCGAAACGTTTCGCAACTTATACGTTAAACTGTCGAGTATTAAAATTATCAAAACTTCAAAATAAAATTTTCCGATAGAATAATCTCGATTATTAAAATTTTAAACAAATCTTAGCTTTGCTCGTGAAATTCTGGCTCACTTTGCCCATTACCATCATTCTAATTAAGATGGGCTTTTCTGCAATTAAAATAAAATATTAAAACATATTACATTTAAATAAATTTTACTTTTGTATTTTGTTTAGCATATAAATTGCAAATTTATGATTATATAAAATTTACGCATAAAAGTATGTAACCACCGGGAAATTCCAAATTAATTTCCAAAGCGATTTTTTTTTGCATTAGAAATACCGTATTTGCAAAAACTGTTGTCCATTGGAATTCTCGATTATATTTTATTCCATTATTTTAATTAAATTTTATAAAACTAAATTCTACTAAAATCATTGAGCCAAACGAAAAAAATTTCATCATTAGTTTTATAGATTTATTGAAATTAGATAAAAAGCAAAATGCAAATTTTATGTTTACATAACAAAAATGTATTAGTTTACATTACTTATTTATTTAAAACTAAAATTTAGGCATTTAAAATTTTTTTGTTTTCCTCATTTGTTACTATTGCTAATTCAGTTTATGGAAATTAGCATCTAAGGTGGGTGTGAATTATTTCTACTAAAGCTATAAAATTTATTCAAATGTTTCAGTTTTTCTTTCTAAAACGAACATCGTTATCAAAATAGATTTTCATCAGTGAATTAAACCTAGATTTCAATCTTTATTAATATGATTCGTTGGGTAGCGCTAAATTTGGACATAACACCTTCAACTGATATGTACATGTTTAGAAAAATAGCAATTTAATAAAAAAAAATGTTTCGCACTTCTAGCGTGTATAAATAAAAAACAAAAAAATAAACTTCATGCGTTAAAAAAATAAAAATATCGCAAAAACTGGTTAAGTTGCGAATTCTTGCTTTTAGCCTTTAATGCTGTAATTATCAGTCAGTAGTTGAAAGCAATCATACGCTGATTCACTCACAACACTGCTATTTGTGATTATTAGCGAAAATCAGTGATAATTAAACAGTGCTATAAATACAATAAATTTTCCGGTTATATTATATATTGTTAATACCAAATACCATTATTGTATAGTTAGTCCACGTTCTCAAAGTTATTTTGAATAATCAAAAAATTCACGAGCGATTCGCATCAATATTATAGTAAAAAATCGTTTATTAATAATTGCTTACATAAATAAATCGAAAACGTATTAAAAACGGAAAACACTTTCAATTATGAATAAAAATGAAAATACGTCAAACTTTGAACGATAATTTTTCGATCGGATTAGTTTCGCAATATAATAATATTATCTCAAAGCAAAAACAGATCGAAATGTCGTACATATCGCAAACGGGACCATCAAATTACTACGCAAGTTATTACCTGACAAAAGCCAAAACGAAAACCGATTCACACCACGGAAGCAACGCAATGCTCAGTTATGGCTCGTCCACTGCTCAGGGATGGAGACTACACCAAGAAGACGCTCACCTGGCCATCCCTAATCTCAATAACGATAATGTGTCGCTTTTCGCTGTAATGGATGGACACAATGGCCCAGAAGTAGCGTTGTATGCGTCGAAAAATTTACCACATTATATCATTAAAAACAAAAACTATAAGGAAGGAAATATAACCAAATGTCTAGAGGACTCGTTTCTAATGTTCGACGAAAGCATAACATCGAAAAAAGCGCAGGAAAAGCTGTACCAGTATCGGCTAAACCTAATGAAGAAACCAATTACGGAGCGAGATAAACCGGGATATAACACAGGGTGTACGTGTGTGCTCGCATTGGTCAAAGGAAGTACTATTTATGTGGCGAATGCCGGCGATTCCAGATGCGTGTTATCCCGAAAAGGTAAAGCTATCCCACTTTCCACCGATCATAAACCGGAAGATTTGTCGGAAACAACGCGAATACAAAACGCTGGCGGAACTGTTACTAATGGTCGGATTAATCGCTCGCTTAACGTGTCGCGCGCTTTCGGCGATCACGACTTCAAAAATAATAAAAAGCTGCCGCTTAAGGATCAAATGGTTAGTTCTTTGCCGGACGTGCGAACGTATCAGCTAAACGCGAAACAAGACGAGTTTATGGTGTTGGCATGCGATGGCATTTGGAATTCCATGGAAAACCATGAGGTGATCAGTTTTGTGCGCAAGAGAATCCTGAGAAAGGTTTTGCTACCGAAGATCTGCGAACAACTTATTCTTAATTGTATATCACCCATAAGTCCAGAAGAAGGCGGCACCGGAACTGATAATATGTCCTGCATTGTTGTGAAATTTGATGCGATTCCGACTAAACTTAAAACGCTATCCACTAAATAGCATATTTTTTTATTGAAATTTATTATTAAAAAAGTGAAGAAAATAGATTAATGTATTTTTAATTCATATTTTTGTTTCGTTTAATTCATTGTATTATTAGCTCAACATGTAAAATGTATAATAAAAAAAATTTTTCATCTGAAATACTGGATATAATATTGTTTTTAAAATCTAGAGAGGAAACACTACACAAATAAGAAAGTATTCATTTATTCGGTGAAATTAATTTTGTGTAGTTTTGCTATAATTTCCGTTAAAACAACAACATTCAAATTGCTATAATATTTTTATCTCAAATATTGTTAAAGTATGTTATAAATTTTACGGAATTATCCTAATTATGTTTAACAAAATAAATTAGATTAGAATACTATGATTGGAAAAAAATAATTTTTTAAATACTAGTTAACACTCTATTTTCTCGGCTACAAATGTTACATAATCGTAAGCGAGCCTAACATTTTTTTCATCCGTTTCCGAATCGTCTTGATTTTGTTTGGCCACATAACTGTCTTCAACAAGTTTAAAAAAGTCACCCAAAAATTCCTTCTTATATTCGTCAGGAATTGTGGGCAATAAATGGCAGAGTGCTTGCAGTTCGTCTACAAATCAGATTACAAATATTGTCATATTAATTAAATTATATTTTAATTGCTATTCTTCATTAAAAGTACATACTTTGAAAACTTTTTGTGTCATTAAAAGGATAGAATGTGTGTGTCATAACAATGTCCAAAACTTTTAATCCGGAATCGTGACACAAATCTTGCCATTTTTGAAGTACTTGCTGCTCGTTTGGCTGATCGAAAACCTGAAATGGCGGCAAACCAGATAATCGTCTCTCTTTCCCTTTCAGCGACTTCTCGCAAGCGATTAAACTTTCCTCTGAGATCAACAAATTAGGTACAAAATAGATTTTAAAAGTAAATTAAATTAGTTAGTATTTGCCATTAAATATAATCGAAATCTCATTCGACATCAACCAAGCAGTTATAACTTAATAGTAGTAACAATTAAGCTTAATTATTAGCTTGAAAATTCGAATTACAAACCTTTATAAAACAGTTAGTTTAAGAGTGAAAGAATAAAAGTAAATCTATCTTAAAAATACATAGAATAAAAGTATATATGAGATTCATAATTACTTGATTCTACGTTCGAAGGCATCTCAAAAAATCGTTTCCATTTTGGATGCAGTGTTAATTCCTGTTGTTTTGGCAGCAAATCAGACCATGAAAATAGTAGCACATAACACTTTCCACCTTTTATTTAAGAAATTGAAACTGTATTATATCACAACATTTTATAAAATCATTTATTTTTATATGATTTTTACATGTACTTCAGAGATTGTTAAAATTACAAAAAAAAAAATAAGAAAGCAAACCTGGTTTTAAAAGCTTAGCGATGTTATTCATAGCTGTTCTCGTATCGCTAACCCAATGAAGACAGTAAACAGACATCACTATATCTACACTATCCTCTGACATAAAACCGTTCAAACTCTTTAATTGCTGCCAATCACTACAAATATCGGCCACGACGTAACTGACAGAATCGTAATCATAATTTTTCTTCGCAAATTCGATCATCGGTTCACTTAAGTCGATAGCAATCATTTTGTCGTGTTCTAACTCTCGGGTTAGTTGTCGAGTAATATTCCCAGTGCCACAGCCTATGTCCACAATGGTACTCACGTGTCTATATACGAAAATATTTATCACTTATCGTTCGCTAGATATTTATCATTTCGTTTTCCACTTACTTGTCTTTGTAATCTTTCAAAATACGATTAATCAACCGCTGGCCATCCCTTTGTTGAAGATAGTTGCTGCTGTTATACAATTCAGGGATAATATTCATTGAATAGATTTTTATTTTACGAAAAAAATAATGAAATAAAATAGTTAAAAAATTAATAGCCTAAATGGTTAGCCTAGATGTCTTTAAATAATTTTTATGTTTTATGAGTAAAATCACTCTTTAAATATATACATATATAGAGCTGAAAATATGTAAATATCTTTATTGGTGATAAATAATTATTTTCCTCATTTTTTTCAAGCGAAAACTCCTATTTTGGGAAAAATAATAATATTCAAAAAAGGTATTTTTGTTTTAAATTCGTGCTAATTTTAAAAAGAGGAATTTATTTTGGTTAACAATCCTAAACAAGAGTGAGTGTTACTTATAAACTTGATTTTATTACTTTACTTCTTTCACAATTATTCAATTGTACATTTAATAAATAATGACTGAAAAAAACTCAAACTGTTTTCGTTTTTTGTTTTCTTAAAGCTTGATGCGCTTGATTTCAAATGGTCTTCAATATTATGAAATAACTGTTTATATCGAGAACATTTTGTAAATATGAATTATCTAATATCAAGCTACACAAATCCGGAAGCATTTAAATACACAATAAAGATACACATTTTTATGATATTGCTTTAATATAATCATCAATTTGAAAAATCAAATTTTGTATTATTTATGCAAAACAATCTAATATATTCACGCATAAGCCAAAATAGCAAACAAGATTTTCCTTATCAAATCCATGAGCATAACTTACTTTTGCTTTTTCATATTGTTAGCCACTTTATAAATAATTCGTTTTTAAAGGAAGAGAATACTAAAATTTTGAATTTACCAAGAAATGTAAAATGTATCGGATATTATGTCATATTCTAATTATAATAACAAATATAAGTTTATTTTAATTAACTTGTTCTTTAAATAAAAAACTTACGATGAATGCAATACAATATTTTATTTCAATCATCGTTCTAACAAAGTAGGAATAAAATGCACGGTAAAACTAAGTTATTTAACATTATAATTTGTTGAAATAGTGATTGGAATTCATTGGAATTGGGTTTAGCGACAGTATTTGGGGGTTTTTAACAAAACACTATTGCAATTGCGCTTTAAAAATATCAAATTACTAATTTTAAATTAAATGGGCATAAATGGAGTGTCAGTAGGGAAACATCTCCCTTTTATAAAATACTTTACTACGGAGAAATAAAAGATACATTTGGTGATAATTTTTTAGCTCACTTTCTTGCAAAGAGAGCGAGCTTATGGATTTGACAATGTCTGTCCGTCCGTCTGTCCGCACTAGCTTGACCATTGAAGGTAGCACGTATTTTATATTCTTTAATTTTGAGATTTTGAAAAACTTTAGATTAAATATTTATGTATTTCTTAAATAACTTAATAGCTTGGATAAAACTATATTAAAGCTAAAACT
>JAQIXJ010004059.1:0-11479 GCA_034700185.1 Phthiracarus laevigatus | reverse complement strand
TCCCTTTATTAGAGTAAAGATTAAAATCCCTTTATTAAAGTAAGAAGTTGGTAAATCCCTTAATTAGAGTAAAGATCGAAATCCCTTTATTAGAGTAAGAGTGTGCACGGACGGACGGACAGACATAGTCAAATCCATATATCTGACAAATTTGCAAAGTCAGATAAACAAATTATATATTTTAATATTTGTTGCTAGCTTAGAGCCTAAGAAATAATTTGCAGGTCTGCGTCTAAGCCTAGAGAATTTTTGGAGCCTATGCTTATGTTCAGGCTAAATTTTCATGTCTCTCCTTATGTTAGCAGTTTTATATTAATGGTATTCCACGTATTTCTTACATTAATAAAGAGAATTAGTATAACATGCATCATAAGCTTAAAACTAATATACTTGTGACTGAAGTAAGCATTAAACTACAGTATGAAAAGTGAGCTCTATATGAATGTGCCGTCAATTGCTTTAAGTAAAGTTGTATTTAATAATGTATTAAATTGTAAATATTTATATAGAATTAAAAAGTTTTTATTCCAAGTTGATCGTCAGATGTCTCTACTTACATACTTTTTGTATTAACACATTGTTTATACTGTATTGTACAGTATATGAAATTTCATAAATGTAATGCAATTTCATGTTTATTAGTTATTTAATGTTGTTATTCGTGAGTATTTTTATTTGATAAAACTAATTTCAAACTATTATATATAATATATTTATTATTCTACCAAATTTAAGTTATAATATAGTAATTGTGCTTTACTACACATTATTAGTTATTGATTTACATGTAAATCAATAATCTGCAGATTATAACTCAAATCTAAATCTCATAAAATGTAATCTTTGATTAAAGTAAAATTTAAATGTGATACACTAAAAGTTATAATATGGTTGTTTATATGGTATGATATATGAATAGTATCAATAAAATTGAGTGAAATGTTTTCAAAAAATCACAATCAAACTGAAATCGATAACAATGCGCAAATAAATAATCAACAATTAGAGCGACAACAATCACTTAACATGATTCCAATTACAGAAGAATATAATGAAAATGAAAAGAATGAAAATGTTGAACCAAATACTATTGTCGATACAGTTTCACCAAAATCATCGATTTTCAAACGTTTGAATAAGTGGTGGGCAAATAAAAATATGCGCAGGAATATCAATGAATATGAAGTAACGGAAGTAAGAATTAAATTGATAATGGTTTCGATGGTACTGTATTATATTGACATGGTTTGGGATTTTATAGTCGCGTATTCACATTTTATGGATGGAAATTACATTTACAGTGCACTTACATTATCAGTTATAGTAATCGCATGTCTCATCAATTTTATCGAGTGTTGGCTATTGAAACGTGAATTGGGTGACACTTTCGATAAGATTGAATTGTTTCTGTCTATCATTCTAATGCACGTGATTTACAAATCAATTAAATTGATTAATATCGGCAAAAAAGCGATTAAAGTTAAGGAAAAAGACCCAAACATAATAGAAAATCATGTGGACGTCGACTATACCGAAATATTTATAATGGAAAATTGGAATTTGTCTAAATTGCGTGCCAAAGAAGTTGCGATCGAAAGCTTTCCGCAACTTATATTACAGCTTTATATACTTTTGTATAAAGAACCAAATGTGAGCGCATTAACGGCGACCATTGTATCGCTACAGATAATTTGTTCGGTGGTGTCAACAAACTTTACACTAGTAATGTGGTGTAACTCACAATTTTTGGCAAACCTCTGTATGATAAGAAAATATCCGGATATGAAAGTAAAGCGATATAATATTCCAACGTTACATTTTGATTTATTCATGTTATTAATTGGTCAAATTTCACTCTTCACTAGAATTTATTTCATCGCTTCTCTTTGTCTTTTTGGACTCTATTCGTTTATATACTTTACAATTCGAATTGTGGTCATTTTTGTTATCCTTATTATTTTAAATCCGCCTGTTGTTAATCAGAACAAGACTAGTAAATACTTAGAGTATTTGGTTTTATCTTATATTTATACGTTTGTTTTTATGCCATATTCAATTGTAAAGATAAAACTGAGCTTAATTTTTATGCATTTTGAATACATTGCACTATTCATTTACTTGTTTTTTGTCTATTTTACATATGATAATTTGTCTGCAATTTCACTTATATTGCCTGGTTTTTATATAAATATTAGATACGTTAATGAAATGGCATTGTATTTTATAAATGAGAAAGATCTTCATGAACTTTATAAGCGGATCCATAAAGACAACGCTAACGCTGGCAAACGTGAACGAAAAAATAGGAACTTTAACTATAAATTCAGACCATGTGAATAATACATTCGTGCGGATTATTGAAATTAAATAAATGATTTTATCGTTTTAGTTGAAAATATCTTCAAATTTAATATTTGATTAGTTGTTAATTTTATTTAATTCTTTGAAAAAAGAATTAAATAAGGAAATATACCATCAATCGATATAAGAATATCGAGTTTTCATTTAAACAATGTATAAATTAAATGTATTAAATAGTAAATATATAGAATTAAAAAGTTTTTATACCTCTTTGAGCGTCAGATGTCACTACTAGTGTCAGCGATTTACAGTACAGTATAACCAAAAATTGTATTTGACTGGAAGAGTAAAGTGAAAACGATTTTTTGTTTACAAACAAATCATACGTAATATTATTCTGTCTATATTTTTGGACATAAACTATAATACCGTTTTCACTTATTATACTTATTTTGATCATTTGTTGATTTCAATATAATTGTCAATTTAATATTGTTTTGATAAATATTCCATAAATAAATCACATTTTGGTGCAATTAAATTAGTTATAAATGCGAAAAACCGGGATTGAAAATGCGATCACAGTTTAATGCGATCGAATCAAATCAATTTGAAAAATGATTGTTTTATTAATTTGAACGCTTTATCGATATGATTGTTGCGTATCGATAGGTTTGGCGCATAATAATGGAAGATAACGCTTACTTCGATTGCGTAAACTTCTTGGAACAAGTAAGTCAATACAACGCAAATCTCAATATCATTTATGTTTAAAACAACAGTAATTTGATGATTGGGTTGTATTTGCAGAGAACCACAATCTACGAGAACAATGAGTTTAACATCAATTATGGCTCAAATATAACTAATAATAGCAATGATTACGCGTATGTGAACCAAACAAGAGATAGAGAATTAGCTAAATGTTACGACAATACTGATAATCATATTATCGTCGCTAATAATAACAATATCAGTAAAAATAATGTAACGGATAACCCAATCAACGCAAACATTACAGTAAACAATAGCGATATTTGCGTTGACATGAAACGTAAATTAGTTTGCTTTCGAAATATATTAAACGCGTTGCAATCGATTAATACAAAGTGCGAAACTGTTATAAAACTGTGTTCGTGTCAACAATCAAATATCAGTGATAATAGTAATTACAATTACTGCCAATTGTTAAGCAAATATAAACAGTTACGAGACAATTGTAGTTTCGTCGAGATCAGTGACGAACACTTATTTGACTGCGAAAGTAAACCGATTCCAGTCAAACGCAATAAAAGCGCCTCAAAGACCACGAAGAAGAAACCTGCAAAACGTACGACGAAAAAGAGGCGCGCAAAGAGAATCACGTGCAAGGCATTGGTTAAAAAGCACACGTGTTGGTTCGAAGGATGTTACGCCGCGTTTCACAAGAAATCGAATCTTGTGGCGCATATCGCGAAGCATACCGGAGAGAAAGCGTTCGTCTGTACGTGGCCTGGTATGACATGCATGCTTAACCCATCCATTTTAGCCATTATGTTGTGATAGAAATTATTTATTAAGGTTGCGGCAAAGAGTTTCCGTATAAACGATCGCTCGATAGACACGTGGAAGCGCTTCACTTGAAAACTGCTCGATACCGATGCGAGTGGCCATCGTGTGGCAACACTTTCATCACTAAAAGTCAACTGGACTGTCACATGACTAACAAACATACCGGTGAAAAGTGGTACAAGTGTGACGAACCAGACTGCCAATTCTCCACCAATTACTTGAAACATATGAAAGACCATAAGTTGAGACACGATCCTAATTATATCGCTGAACGAACCAATAATGCGAAGCAAGTGGTCGTCGATACTGATGGTTCGTTTGATGGCGAACTAATTAATAAGAAAACTGGTGAAAGATTAAGATGTTAAATAAATTTTAAATTTACGAATTTTTACGATTTGATTTTTTTTACAATATTTATAAAAAGGTCGGCCACTTATCCGTCGTCGACGACCGAAGAATAATTTCTGCCAGTGGCCTAACTGTAGCTATGCTTATGATTTGCCAAACGAGCTGAAGAGGTGTGTTCATATTAAACTTACGTTAGTTTAAAACAAATGATTATGTATTGACAGGCATATGCGCAAACATACCGGTGAGACTCCGTTTGCGTGCGAATGGCCGGGTTGTGATAAGCAGTTTGGATATAAGCATGCGCTTAAAATTCACGTCGAAATGGTTCACTTAATGCTGAAGAAATACAAGTGCAGTTGGCCTGCGTGTGACGCGGCGTTTGTATCGCAAATACAGCTCGATGTGTGTTCGCCCCAATTTAAACGCCTATTTTTTATTTATTCAATGGTTTACTGTTATTACAGGTACACAACCGCGACATACATATCGGCGTGAAAAAATTTAAGTGTGATTGGCCGGGATGTGAATGGATCGGTGAGATTCATTTTCCAATTATTTTAAACGTTAATGTAAAACCAACTTTTTGGGCACAAATTTGTTTTGTTAGGCACGAATCACGCGCGAGAGCTTCGCTTTCACAAACTGAGACGACACGAAGGCGTTAAGATTATACGGAAGAGCGAACAGTTGCGGAAAGAGAGGCTACGAATGCAGCGGCAAATGGAGAAGAAGCACATTTGCAATTGGCCTCAGTGTGGCATGAGATTCGTGTATAAATCAATGCTGGCTCAACACTTGCGATCTCATCGAACGGCGGTTGAGTGTACCAATCAAGCCATTTATAATATGAATGCCAATCCATATAAACATATGCTATAATAATAATTGACTGATCGACGCGTAAACCAACTCTTGAAACGCTTGTTTTCGTTCCTTTCTATATAATTCCTCTGTTTTTATTTTTCGTTTCGCAATTCATAATTGTTTAATGTTGTTATATTTTTATCGCCGCAAATTTATTTTATAATGTGATTATTATTACTACAGAGTATTTACTAAAAATAATTATTATAACTGTTTTATAATTGTACGAAATTAAGGCAATTACAAAAAGAACTATTGAGGTTGTTATGAAATGCTAGTATTTTAACACCAATTCGATTATCACTGTTTATGGATAATTATATGGCGAGCTCTTATTTAGAGCCGAAATTACCGGTGAATTTATTACTATGAAATAAATTTTATATCTGATTCTGGAAATCAGGAAAAATAATGATTGCTCTAAAATTAATTTTGAGAAGAACTAGTTAAATGTTGATAGCAGTTTCACTTTGACTACATATTTCTTATCTTCTTTCGCTGCCGACAGCTATTCACAGCTTGAAAGTTAAGATTTCGCTGCATTTGAGATCAACTTTACTTTTACCGTTTTTTTCGGTTTTATTTTGATTCGTATTATTTTTTCGTTTTATTATTTGTTATTATTTTCTGACGCGAACACACACATCGATGAGAGTTAGAAACTGGATTAAGTTAACTGCCGACGATTTTTGAAGTGAGACACATATCCTGTGAGACGAGTAAAATGAGTTTTATAGTTTTTTGTTTCCAAAACTTTCAACAGTATTATGTTTGGAGTTACGCCTTCTTTATGTATTCCTAGAACGTCAGCCAATCAAAGACTACGCACAAATCCTATTATGTTGTCTCGATTTTTCGAAGCTTTTAGAGCTCTTTTAAAGTGATGTCTAATTTTTGTGGCATATTAACTATAATATATAAGACTATTAACTATTATAATAAGATGAGAGAGAGAGACGCTTTGAATTTAAATAAATAACATGTAAAGAATAGGTTATAATTTTAACAATTATGTTTTAGATTACTTTTGATTAGACAAAGACGAGCTTATGGATTTAACCATGTCTATATGTCTGTCTGTCTTTCTGTCTGTCTATCCGTGACGGTGTCCGCACAAGCTCGACCACTAAATTTAGCACGTATTTTAGAAATTGAATAGCACTTTTGAAATTTTAGAGAACTGTAGACTAAATATTAATTAAAATAAATTTTAAATAAATGTTGGCTAAGATCAAACTATATAAGAAAGTGAGCTCTCTATCATTGTGTCGTTATTGTTTTACAACAAAATTGTTCACATTTACAGTGATTTTTTGTCAATTAGTAATTATTGGCATTTATAAGAAATCGAAACACTCGAGTGACTGTCTCTGCAACAGTTTAGTTCATTGAACGTAAATGTGAACAATTTTGTTAAATAAAATATTATTTTTAAAATTATAACCTATTCTTTAAAAGTTACTGTACAGCAATACTAAACAATTCTTAATTAATTAACATGTGTTAAAGAAATCATTAGAAATGAATAGATTTATTGAATATTTTCTATTTTCTTAACTTTGATTCGAGAAATTTCGAAGCGGTGTAGTACTGCAGCCGCTTTCGTTTACGAGTTAGTAGTTTTTACAGCTGTATAGCTAAACGAAAGCGACTGCGACAGCACGACACCGATGCACAATTTCTCGATTCAATGTTAAGAAAATATTCAATAAATATATTCATTTCTAATGATTTCTTTAACACATGTTAATTATTTAAATTCAAAGCGTCTCTCTCTCTCTCTCTCTCTCTCTCTCATTCTCTCTCACTCATTCACTCTCTCACTCACTCTCTCACTCACTCACTCACACACGCACATCTTATAGTCTTATATATTATAGTTAATATGCCACAAAAATTAGACATCACTTTAAAAGAGCTCTAAAAGCTTCGATATAGCGAGACAACATAATAGGATTTGTGCGTTGTCTTTGATTGGCTGACGTTCTAGTAATACATAAAGAAGGCGTAACTCCAAACATAATACTGTTGAAAGTTTAGGAAACCAAAAAACTATAAAACTCATTTTACTCGTCTCACGGGATATGTGTCTCACTTCAGAAAATCGACAGTTAACTTAAACCAATTTCTAACTCTCGTCGATGTGTGTGTTCGCGTCAGAAAACAATAACAAATAATAAAACAGAGTAAAATAATACGAATCAAAATAAAAGCGAAAAAAAACGGTAAAAGTAAAGTTGATCTCAAATGCAGCGAAATGTTAACTTTCAAGCTGTGAATCACTGTCCGCAGCGAAAGAGGAGAAGAAATATGCAGCCAAAGCGAGAGTGCTATCAACATTTAACTAGTTCTTCGTCGCAAATCGATATGATTGGGAGCGCTTCGCGAAGAAAGCGAACGACGAGTTGTCAGCCAGAAGTGTCTAATTATGACGAACTACAGAACCAGAGAGTGATGGCTAACGTAAGGGAACGGCAGAGAACTCAGTCGTTAAATCAAGCGTTCGCGCAATTAAGGAAAATAATACCGACTCTGCCATCGGATAAGTTAAGCAAAATACAAACACTGAAACTGGCCTCGCGTTACATACAGTTCTTGTATCAGGTAATGTGACATTAATTGATTAAATGTTTACGAACGAATTTTAACGCCAATTTATAGGCTTTAATCAAAACTATTTTTTTTCTAAAATATTTTGTTGGCTCAAAATTTTATTTGTTGGACGGATCTCTCCCTTTACTTAAATTTTACTGGCAAAAGGCAAAAGAAGAGAGTAATAAAGTAAGGCATCAAATGTCAAATAACCAGTAGTGTAAATTTAAGTAAAGCTTCTTGCGGTTCTTAATTTTTCCAACCGCTCCAAACCGCTAAATAAGTTTAAAGAATGGAAACCGTAGCTATTTTATAAATGAAAAATCGCTAACGATTCCATAAAAACTCCGTTTTAAACCACCAAACTGCTAAATATTAGAACATTAATTTATCGGCTTTATATTAATGAATTACATTCAATTTATGTAATTCATTTAGTTTTAATACTTAAGATTTATATTCAAGAAAAATGTAATTAGAATTTTAACTCATATATGAAATTTGACTCGAGTATAGCAGTAATATACATTAATAAAAGTGAAAGTCGCTGCTTCTATATTTTATAAACATTTCTATATATTCATTTTTTAAAGTTTTAGTATAGAAAACTTTTATAAAATTGTTTGACTGTTCTACTGTTTTATTCGTTTTATATTAAAAGTTAAAGCCTACAAAATAGCAAAAACATTATAGAGACGAACCAAAACCTCGCCGCCTAAAAACCGGCGGTTAACCTGAAACCACCGGAAGCTTTAAATTTAAGTAAAAGAAAATTTTACTGAGACAAACAATTTTGCAGGTATTGCGGAGTGAAGAGCCAATCGATTCAAAGTTGGCTACAGCGTGCTCTTATGTGGCCCACGAGAGGCTATCTTATGCATTCTCGGTTTGGCGAATGGAAGGCGCCTGGAATTGTGATGGCGTAACTAATGAAGACTCATTTCTAGGAGAATAGATATCATTTGTCACTGATTCTCATATTACTCCGACATTACCAAAAGGGTCTTTCGTTGTCCTTCTCTCGACATTTACGAACTCCTCTTCTCTTTCTCTCTCTCTCTTTCTCTATGCCTGTCGTGAACTTAAACATTCTTTACGCTCTCATTCATTCCTTGCTCCTCGCACTCTCTTCCTCAGGATGTGAATAAAAACATATGTTTAGTTCGCTGTCCACATAAATTAAAAAAGTAAAATAATTTTAATAAGTCTATTAGCAAACAAAATAAACATATTTTACAAAAATTTGACATTATATTCTGTTTAAAAATTTATTTATTTATATATATATATATTATTCTGTTTATTTATACTGGTATTTTCTTTGTTCGTTCGAAACTGAAGCATTTGTTTATAATCATAATGTTTTAAAAGTTTTTTAAAATTAAAATAATTATTTTTTGTAAATCAATTAAAAAATTTTTTTAAAAGTAATTGTAATTCCGAAGAAAGTGGTAATATATAAATTAAATTAAAAACAAAAAAGAACATTCAAAATACATTCAATTTAATTCCAAACTATGATATACAGTTTAATGAAATAAATCATCTTTCCCTATAACTCCCTTCCCTATGTCACGTTCTCCTAAAATACTAAATAGACCATTTTTCTGGATATTAAATAACAATATCTAATAGGTAGTTACAAGTGAAGAACATTGTTGTGTATTGATAATACAATTCAGTAATAAAATAATAAATAACGGGTATTATAAACCATATAAAACTCAGGATAATTTAACATTGTTAGCAAAATTAATGATTGCTACATGTAAGACCGTTTAACAAATTAATTAATGAAAAATATAAAAAATACTTTTTTGTTTCTCTCTCACAGATTTAATTGTTGATTTGAATTGATTAAAGTATTTTGCTTTACCATTTCTAAAAGAGTCATCGCAGTGTGTCATGTTCTCCTAAGATACTTGAATATAATATTTTTATCTATAATACCTAACAAAACTTAAAAATGTTATTATCTAAACAAAAGAACATTATTTGTCGCTCAAGAAATTTAACAGTATATAACGTGTAAGATAAACAATATGAAACGTTAATAGCGTTAATGGCTTTTAATAGCTAAAGAAATGAAAGCAATCAAAACTTATGACAAGTTGTTTATGAAACAGAAAATGAATAGGGAAGTCAATAATGTGTAATATTAAAGTCCCACAAAAAATAAACAATTAAACTTAAGTTGCTTCTTATTACACATTAGTGGGGTGACTGGTTATATATATATAAAAAATACTTTTTCGTTTCTCTCTCTCAATCTCTAAATGGCGTCACAAAACAACATATTAGAAAATGTTTATTTGGTTAGCAACTATATTTATGCGTTGTTAGTCTTTATATACCGGAAACTGTCAAACAGGCATAAGCCTTAATATATCTGATCAAAACGGCCATAATATCTGACTTTCTAATGTAATTTTAGTTAGTATAAGGTCGCTCGCTTTATTTGTTCGCTCCCACTATTTTATATATTTTTTAATTAAAATTTAATTAAATCTGCATATGTCGCCATATAAACCTAATATTCCACTAAATCCGATCAGAGATTTGGCAATTTTTACTCGATTTTGTCCATAATTAGTGTAAAATATAAAAACGGAAGCTCCCGGCAAGAATTTTGGTTATTTTTATCTTTTTGACCATTTTTTACATGATTCTTCCATTGTTGTCATAATTATGGCCGTACTTTACTATACCCTGACTATTATTTTAAAAATAGTATATTTACAGTAAATATAGTAGGAGAACGTGATACACCTGGATGATTATTTTTGAATGTATGGAGTGATTAAACAAAATATGGTGAACAATTCAAATCAACAATTAAATCATTCAAATATTCAAATAATAAAATATTTGTCAGCTTATATTCAAGTAATGAATTGTGCAAAATTATATTCTGACATATAAAACACACTTAAAAAATTGAGTGATTTTGATGTTATACGTAAAATTACTGATATTTACATAAAACCTAACAAAACTTAAAAGATAATTTACCAGTAAAGAACATTGTTGAGTGTGTGCATGAAATTAGTAAGATTTTAATAATGAAACTATATTTACCTGGCATGGCATGTAACATAAAACAATATAAGAGTGGAAAACACATGAGATGGCATATTGTTCTAAGAGTTTTGGTAACAATTTGAATCCTCGTTAAAGTTTAATACAATTAAAAGGGATAGGGGACAGACACAAGAAAATATCAATCATATAATAGCAAATTTTAATATGCTATAATAAAACTTTATAATAGATTCTAATAATTCTGTACAGTATAATGGGTTATGGAAAATAAGGAAAGAATAAAAATATGTCCAAAAATAGTGGTCAGCTTCCAAATGAAGACAACAAAGTTTTGCATTAATTTATGGGTAGTCTCTAAACTCTAATTTGATTAAAAGGTAACGAAGTAACTAGTAATTTGCCGACCAATCAATAATTATTATTAGCCTATTTTTAAAAATTGTGTTATCAAAATTTTTTGTTTCACCCTTTTTACACGGATATTCGACTAGTACTATTTTAATCAATGGACTAAACAAAATTGTGTGAATTAGATTTTTTTGGCTATTACTTTACATTAAAATATATATTCTATTATTGTATTTATATTTTTAACAAACAATACTTTTTAATTTTATTATTTTCGGATTTAATATACATAGCTAAAATAAGTACTTCATTGAGTGTTTTTAAAAATTAGAATTAGTCTGTGTTCATCAATCGATAGTAGACGTGGTACGTTTCGCGTAGTGACTGTTTCCGGTTTCCTTACTACAGGCAAAGGTATAGCACCATC